>VOQK01030714.1:18811-29005 GCA_015052645.1 Benitochromis conjunctus
TTTAAGGGCAACAATTTAAGAAACCTCCAGAAAAAAGCAAGAGAAAATGTACTTTTTTAAAAGGACTGAGAGCCAGAACAGCGTTGGTGTAATGAGTTTTACAGTTATGCATTTGACTACCCGGCTTACTATTTCATTATAATAAGTTGCATAAAGGCTTAATTTTTCAGTTATTTAATTACTTTTTCTCCCATAAAAATAAATGTCACCACATTTCCCTGTCCGTTCTGTTGTAATGAAAGCAAATGTAAAAAAAAAAGCACAAAAAAAGAAAAGAATAAGTAAAAATACAAAAAAATATATTCATAATAATAAAATTCCAGT
The DNA here is from genome assembly GCA_015052645.1 of Benitochromis conjunctus. Taxonomy (NCBI): domain Eukaryota; kingdom Metazoa; phylum Chordata; class Actinopteri; order Cichliformes; family Cichlidae; genus Benitochromis; species Benitochromis conjunctus. Next base: position 19,136 of record VOQK01030714.1, read on the forward strand.
CACATTTGCAATGTTTCCATCTCCTCCTGACATCGTTGCATGTAGCTACATACCAGGAATATAGAATAGAATATAGCCCATATTAGCCTTCTCTAATCTCTTCTAACTTGACTTGCAAGCATATGTTTGTAAGTCAAGTTAGCCAGCATAATTGCAAAGTGCATGGCCTTTAAAGTGTGTAAGTGTTGTGTAAGTATCTGGAAAATCATTTGTTCAAGACATAACGGGTGTCTTTCAGCCGCCAAAGTGTTCTACTTCAAAACTCAAAGAAACGCATTCAAGCTAGCTTGTATTTTGGTTAAAGTTGTTGCTCTGAGGAAAATGAATGGCTTTCTCTCTGGTCATGTGGTGGAGGAGATGTTGCCAATATCAAGACGCTGTACAGTGACGTAAAATCAATACACTCAGTGGTAAATGTACAGAGGGCTACAGACACCCTCTGGATGTATAGTCATGTGCAAGCAGAAAGGGGTATTTATTTTTGGTAATGCAAAACTACGCTAAAGGGTTACCTTTTCTGTAGGTAACACTGTAACCTAACAGATTATATTTGAAAAGCAGTAATCTTACCCAGCATTGGTCTAGAATAGAGCATGTCCTCATAGAGAGAAAGAGTGAAAAATAACAAATACTGAGATGAAGAGACAAGGGCAACCTGCACACAAAGGAGATAGAAAGAGAAGACGAAGGGAGCAAGATGAAGGCCAACGGTTTCAAAAAGCTTAAACTATTTCAAATGTGTTTAGCCTTCTCTCCTTTCAAAGTAAGTAACTCTTTTTCTTTCTTTTTTTTCCTTTCTCCAGCCGGTAGACTTTGAGATGAACCGTGCCTTCATGCTGACGGTAGTGGTGTCCAACCAGGCCCACCTGGCCACTGGCATCCAGTCCTCACTCCAGTCCACGGCTGGGGTCACCATATCTGTGCAGGATGTAAACGAACCTCCTTACTTCCCCACAAACCCAAAACACATCCGCTTTGAGGAAGGTGTCCCTGCTGGCACCAGCCTGACGACCTTCTCGGCGTCAGATCCTGACCGACTTCAGATGCAGCAGATAATCAGGTACTGAGCGAGTCCTGTGAGACAGTTCTGTCCACAGAATGGAAAAATTCAGTAGGTACATTTTAATAGCAGGGCATTCGTTTAGTTTTGATCTTGTATATCCTTTAAATCTAATTAGATAACATCATTTCCATGTGGTTTGGCTCTATTGTCTAATTAAGTCTAGCTTGAATAGTGGCTATCTGCACAAACCTGGCAGAAGTGCATCCATATGCACTGGCATTGGGCTAAAAAGCCTTGGATCGGTTCCCTGTCAGAGGTCAAAGTTCAAAAAGGGGACTATATTTTGGCATTACCCATCTCTCAGAATCTCACTGTGAGAAGTTTATGTGCCAGCAGAGAACTCTGAGTAAGGAGGGTAAAAAGGTTAATAGGGAGCAGCAGCCTCTGGGGTAATCAGATGTGTGTGCATTCTGTAGGTTGCATGAGCACATGCAGGCAGGTACACACACAGATGCACACAACACAAGAGAGAGAGAGAACAAAAGAGATGGAGCGAGGTGGGGGCGGCAAAGAGAACAGCTGGCTGAGGCCCAAACACCTGACACAGCGTTATGTCCACCTGCAGTGTTTCTTCTCTGCGCTAAGCCTCTCTGGATTTTAAATGGAAACCAACCTTTGAATGACCAGCAGGTCTTTTCTAAGCCCCGCTGTCAGTTTGACAGCACGAGTGGCTCCACTATGACCCTTCAAACTTAGATGGGTTGTATTAAGCACAATCTGCTCTGCATTCTGCATGAAGAGAGAACAAGGCTTTCGATCATAACCATGCAACTGCAGAACCCATATGTTTCCATTTGTGCATGTACAATGTCAGTACTGATTACAGTGAGTGCACCGTGATTTATAACTAGCGCAGACGAGTACACAATTAAGTTGATAACACGGGTGTTTGGTGTGACATTAAGACCACCTCCTTCCAACCACCTTGCACTTTAACAGCTCCTTCCTTCCAATTTCTCCGGGGAAAAGATCTAAACAAATTTCCCAGATAATTTCACAGCAAATGAGAGTAAATTGGGTGTACATTATAATTTAGGAAGATTCCAAAGTCACCAGCTGGGCTCTTTCGCTCCCTCTCTTGCTCGCTCCCCCACTCTCTGTGTTTTCTGTTGTCTTCCTCGCTATATCAATTTCTGCTCTTTGTGGATTTAACTCCTTGGTTTCCACTCTCTTTTTCCATGACCTGTCAAGACTGTGGTACATCTTGGATTTAGGTTAACACTTTTGCTAGCATGCTGTGTTCTGGCACAGTCCGACTGACATAAACACAGGCTAAATCTCCTTCCTCTGTTCTCACCACATGAAAAGCAAAGACTGTAGAGATGGCAAATCCTCCGCCTCATTCATTTGGTTCCATCTGGACAGGATCGTTATCAATCCCACTGCTTTACACCTTTTCCATAAAAGGTATCTACTCTAGACCGTTACGCAAGGACACCAGTTGTCTTCATTATTTTTGAGGAATTTTAAATTCAGGCTTTCGTTTTTGCCATTTTCTCAATTGTATCACACAGAACCGACACTGCTGCACATACTGTGCTGTGCAAAAGTCTCACTCATTTCTTTATATTTTGCTTCCAAGGAGCTTTGTGGTTTTCAGCAATAGTTCTCTAGGTTTTCTGAAGGGCTTTCCATTCTTTGTACCTCTTTTTACCATTTTCAGAGGAATGGGGTTTTTTTGTTTGTTTTTTGTTTTTTATCAATCCACAGTGAGTCATTTAAGCATAAAAAAGGTACCTGGCTCAAGGGATGAACCAGTGTCCATACCTAACAGACAACTTGGCAAAGATTTAAATAAGAAACATTTTACAAGCAATTCTTCGGAGACGAACAGAATACACAGAAAAAAGTGAAACATCCGGGTCATTTAGCTGAATTGAAATTTTATATTGTTTGAATGGAAAATTGGGATTTCTGGTTTGAAACTGTTTTTTTCACTGTACCTAAAATTAAAAATCACTTACCACAAAAAAAAAAATCAACAGAAACAATTAGTCCTTAAGTAAATATGTACTTCAAGTCAATTTTTTAAATTAAATTATTGTCTGATTGAAACTAATAGATTTAACTGTATCAATTTAGAGTAATTTTTTAAGTGGGTTTAAAGTAACATTTTTTTCTGTGTATGAAAGTCCAAGGAGGGGTTTTTGGAATGACCTTCAAGAAATCGCAAGAACTATTCCTGAAGACTACTTAAAGAAATTAAATGAAAGCTTGCCTAAGAGGTTTCTGACTATGTTGAGGAGTAGGTGGTCATAGCATTACTCTCAAACTCGTTTGAATTTCACAAACTCTGTTTTTGCCTTTAATACTGTCCTTCCATTTATGTTTGCACATTTCAGTTTCCAATTTACCCTTTTAGCACAATGTAACAAACGAGGGGTGGCTCAAGACTTTTGCACAGTATTGTACTTCCAAACGCCATCAGTCGAACAGTCAACTGGCATGTCTTTAATGGGAGAGACATTTAGATATTACACAACGTTTTGTGGTTAGATGTAATATATTGCACACGTCGTTGCGTGTGACAAAAAGCAGTCTGTCTTTTTGAATGGATACATTAAGAAAACTTAGACATGGAGAAGATTTAGAGGGAGCCTTAAAAGTCAAAAGTAAAGTGAAATAGGACCTGAGGGACTATAAACGCAGGGAAGGGGACAGGAGCTGAACATGGCGAGCTGACTTCAGGTCAAGGTTTGAAGATGACAGGTGCTTATCAATGGAGGGACAGACTGACAGTGTGGGCTTTGGGAAAAGGCAATGTGTACAGGAGCGGGATGGGGAGAGGGAAGAGGAGTGAGGCATCATGCATCACCTGTCAGACACCTAGCCAGTAAGGTCGAGACATGGGACTGGAGACACTGGCATAAGTGATTACCCAAACCGCCTTGGCTAAGCTTGAGACATGCATTTTTCATCCTCAGGGTCGGGGGTTTGAAAAATAAATGTCATACCTCTCCCTGCTGCTTGCTAAGATCACTAACCTGCCAGGCCTAATCATACATCCAGCTGTACTCACACACCTACCAACTCCCATATGAGAGAAGCCTTCTGGTAGAGGAGAGCTTCGGAAAGCATTGGAAATAAGGCGCGGGAACGAATAGGAAAACTTTCACACACAGAATAACACTGAAACCAAATTTCATATTCCAGAAGTGTACTAGAGAAAACAAGAACTGTTTACTTTTACAAGAAGACAAAAAACATTGGATAGTACTTCATTAAAAAGTTAGCGACGGTGACAGCCAGTTGCCCACAGTTACGTTGTTTACAGTTGGGGATTGTAAACAAAAACAGTGGGTGCTCTCGCTGGCATCACCCGGATGACCAGAGCACTGTTGTTTACTATAAGCAGAACTACAGCAAGTTAAAACAACATTTTGAAGCAAACCATATTCTCCACTTAACTTTTTGTTGAAATACAAAAACACGACTAATGATTCCACCAAAACGTCGAGTCATTGTGTTGGAAATTTCCTCTAAAGACTGTTTATACAGAAGGGTTTTTTTGTGCATTAAATACAGTTTAATTCGCCTGCAGCAACTGGAGTTGGAGTTAATTGAAGTGTGGGAATGAATAGAGCACTCTGCTTTGTGAACAAACCTTTGTGTTATGGCGTTTATCATCAGAGGGCGTACGCGCGTGCGTGTTATCGTGGAACGTACCCAGGGACGAATAGGTGCTGTAGTCATTTTGCAGGGCAAAAAAGAGGAAAATGTCTTGCACACACCTATTTATGCATTTCATATTTTAATTCTTCCCTGTCCTTGATTTTAAAGGGTCAGTTATCATAGTGAAAAACAAAAATTCTTGCTTTGGCATTAAGCTGTGCTGAAAATATTGGTTTTATTTGCCCAGATGTTGAGATACTGACCTGTGAGATTTCTGAGTAAAGTTCATTTGTGATTGCTCGTTTGTCAGGCATATTAAAAAAAGAAACAATTTTGTATTTCGAATCTTTTCTGAAAGAAAAAAAAAAAAATTGACACCACTATCATGTCTGTGCACCATCTAAAATTAAGGTTAAATAATTAACAAGTTTCTTAACGTGCCAAATCTTTTTGTACACAAAGTGAAGTGTAAAAAAGGCTAATTATATTTTTATATTTATATTTATATATTTATATTTGGGCTTTAAAAAAAAGATTTTTGTACAGATAAAAAAATGTGTGTAGTTAATTAGTGACCTTAAGTGATTCCCATTAGCAGAAAATGTCAACTTTACACAGAGTCAGTTGTTATAAGCTGAATACAAAACTTTGGAGCAGTTTTTAGGCTTTTACTATAAAAAAAGAAGAGTTTGTGTGATGAGGCTTGAGTCCAAGGCAGACAGGAGGCAAAGCTGGGAGGTGAACAGAGCTGGGAATGACAGTGGAGAGTGGGCTGACAGGTGAGTGTGGCAGAAGAAGCCACAGCATGGCTGGCAGGTAGCTGACTGGTTGCTGGCTTGCACATTAGGAAGATCTGAGGTGCAGAGACAGAACTTGGTTAACACAAGAGAGAAATAAATCAGAGTTGGCCCAGCGTTAGTTTGCTGCTGAAGCTGACAGAAGAATCTGGCGGCGAGTGGTTGGAGAAGCAGTTGGTTAGGTGAGCTGATGAGACAAGGGTGTGCCAGCCATGGATCAGGATGAAAGCCACGCCCAGGAAAGCAAAGTAAAGCGCAGCGACAGAAGGGAGGGGAACAAATGTGGCTTACTTCATCTTCATATTGACAGATATGAAAGGGTATCAAGAAAAATATTTCCCCAGATCAAAAACTGTTTGTTTAATATGCTCAGAAATATCTTTTGTTTTATTTTTTTTATTTTTTTTCAAACATGACATTCCTAGCATTTGGAAAAACTGAGCCTTAATTTTCCTCTTCTCATTAAAATGTACACCCATTTGTCTGCCCTCCACTCCAGAGATAGAGAGCATTTGTCGGTTTGGCATGGTCAAGCCAATAGAAATGCAGTTGGACACAGAATAGCAGTAGGTATCAAGTCGGTCTTAATGAGGACATTAAAATTAGATCATACAGCCATGCTGCTACTTCCGAATGTCACCTCTCCTACCCATCCCTGCTCATTTTCCTCCCTCTTTTATCCCACCCTCCCACTGTGATGGACTCACTGTAGTCCTGGTGGTGATTTCACTGTCTGCCTGTTAGCGGCTGTGGGCTTGGCTTGCCTGTGTGAATCTGTCTAGAGTGTGGGAATGTCATCTCTGTGATTCCCTTCCCCGCACTGTGCTCTGCCTCGGATCATGCCCACTGCCTGCTGGGAAAATCCCACCTCAATCACTACAGGATAGAGATTATAGTCTCTGTCCACCCCTCGCCCCCCCTACATATTGCCCACCCTTCCCTTCAGGATTTCAGTCTCCTCTATGTAAGTAGAAATGCTATGCAGCATTTAATCAAGCACAAATAAATAAGTGAGCTGTACACTAACGCTGAGTAAGGTATAATTCAGTAAACATAAAAGCAGGGTTAAGGTCGAATCCATTTCATTTTGAATAGATTGAAAGGCTGGAAGTGTATGTCACATAACAAGTTGGCTTTTTCACCCCAGCTGATATTCAGTAAATGAAATGGAATTGATGTAGAAACATAGGTGCTCAAGGCCAAGGTGTCACATGTCTACAGATGATGTCTCATAGCGTAAGCGTGAACCAAGAGAGGTTTCTGTTGATGAACTCGGTATCGGAGAATGAATGAGACATAGATGAGAAGATACAGACGGGGCCACGAAAATGTATGAACACAAAAGCACCTCAAGTTAAGGTGAGGCGACGTGAGTGGAGAGCGCTTGGATAAAAATGAATGTGTGAAACAAGCCAAAAGAAACAAAAGCCAGCAAAACAAGAACAGCGAGATCAGAGTGAGATTGGCATTCGGTCCTGGAGATGATCCCCTGTTCCTTCTCTGCCGCTTTATCCCAGGGGACTGCTGCCACCTGCTACCACATCCACTTTCCTGTCAGTACCAAGATCCCATGTTCCCATCTCCACACTATACACATTCCCTATATACACACACACACAGGCACATTTGCAAACATGCAAGCACCAAAACATACATGCATATAAACCTCTCAGTGTAAGTTTAAGCAAACACTTTCAGAAAACGGGCATGTAAAACACACAAACACACACAGGCAGTTGCATCAGTGCTTAACTAGGGAGGTAATTGACTTCAATGGCTGGTACACAGGAGTGAAAAAAAAAATGAGGTGAAATTGACTGTAGGCTGCACGCTCTGGAGAAGAAGTCGTTGAAGAATTAAACTGTGTGAAGGTCAAGCTGTTGTGATTTTTAGACCGTGTGTACGTGGAGGCAATCTAGGTATGCACAGATGCAAGAGAAAATTTCTAATTGCTTGTAAACAGGGAAACGCCAAACGCTAATGTCTCCATCGATCTGTCCTTGTGTCTCTTTAGGTATTCAAAGCTGAACGACCCAGCAGACTGGCTGTCCATCAATAGAACCAACGGTCAGATAGTAACCACAGCAATGCTCGACCGGGAGTCTGTCTATGTAAAAAACAACATATATGAAGCCACATTTCTGGCAACAGACAATGGTAAGAAACTCTATGAAGGTGCATGCTGCATTAGTGATTTTTGCTATTTTTCATTTAAGATCAGTTTGCTGTTTCTTTTTTTTTCTTTTTTTTACGCTTTTACCACATATATCTTGTGACATTAACAGTATTAAAATGGAGTTAACAGTATATTAAATTCAACATAACATTACCTTTTATGCTACAAACTTTGATTTTTGCACTTTATATTGGTTGATTTTGAGGAGTGAGCCTAGTATTGCATTTGAATCAAGTTTTCTCTCTATAAAGATGTTCAATAGTTTAGGCATATGATAACAGAACTGGGACTATCTACAGTATAACATACACCTCAGTGTAAATTCAGTGTTCTTGAAGGTGATTTGCTAACACTTGTTTTATATGCATTTTATGTAAATCAGAGCCAAGAGTTGTACAGTGTAATTGAACTCTGAGACACAAGCTAGTGTTTCATATATTGAGTATGTGAGCTGATTGAAAACTGAGACTTTTGTGTGGATTTAGACGACTATAAAGGCATGTAGCTGGGTTAGAGTCAGTGGAAATCCAGGATTTGCACAACTGGTTACACTGTTGAGCCTCTCCTATCTCGTGTCCAAGCCTGCTTCCTCCTTGGGTTTTGGGCAATTTATGCAGCATACATTATTTGTTCTGCCTCAAAGTTGAAACTCGAGCATTACAGAGCACAAACCCAATCACAGCAAACAAATAACTTTTTTCTCAAGTGGAAGTGAATGTTTCTGGTTTTCTTAAGTAAAACGGGAAATGCTATTTTCCTTCCAAATTGCCTTATCAGTGACGTGCAGCGCACTGGTGCGTTTATCTTAAGTTGAGCTGGCTTTGAAACATTGGTGTGTTTATAGGTGTTAGCATGTGTGAAGCCACTCATTTGAAACGAAATTTTGTGAGCGTGTGCACGTGTGTGTTTGTGTGTGTACGTGTATTTGTGATGACTGACAATGTCAAACGCCATAATATGTTACCTGGTGTGTGGATGCATGGAGACGCAGCACGGTTATCGGTTTACATGCTCCTGTTGTTTGGACTTTCCTGTTCTTTCTTCCTTATAATCATGATATGTTACCTATTTTCTATTATTTGGGTGTTTTGCTCACCTCACCATTGTAAAGTTCACCGTTTCGACAGGCATGTTTCTACTAGGTCTGTCTGATATTGGGACTGTGGCCAGAACAAAAGAAACCAGCAGTTTTTTTCATGTGTATGCATGTTTGTGTGTCTATGTGGGTCTTGCCTGAGTGCCAGCCGTCACAACATAAGAGGGATTATGGTAAGAAGTACTATGAGACAGTAAGGATAGTAGAATGGGACATGAAGAGGTGGTGACAGCATGGTGAGAAGTACACTTATTACACCCCCTCGATGAAATCTGACCGTTTCAGAATCTTTTGGCTCATTTTCCTCTTAACACACCTATGGTATTGTTTATATTTATGTGTTCTTCAAAGAGCATATGGTAGGCTTACTACAAGTCTTTTCACCATGCCTCGCATCTCTCATCCGCCATCAAAAAAAGGAGTTAATACAAATCCTTTTGAGGAATTTACACAAACATAATTATTTATTTAGCTGGTTAAAACCCACATAATTCTCCTATCAGCTGTGGCAAGCTGCTTCCACATGTCCCCCATACATGGCTAGGATTAACAAACCAGCAGAACTGGTAAGCCTCTGTGTGTGTGTGTGTGCGCGCGCGTGTGTGTGTGTGCATTTCAAAGCCTGCGTTTGCAGTACTGCATTCATGAACCACATGTATCCCTGGTAGAGCATCTACATGTGTACAAATTGCATTTAACAGTCTGCATTAACTGTTTATTGTTTATTTGTATAGGGACAAGTAGGTAACATGAACCATGCCACACATAGGGCCCATGCTAATTTGCAATGCCTGTCCCTAGATGGGCTTTTAAAGTACAAAAAACTGGACAACACATACACAGCAGTTAATACGAAGAGATGTATAATTACTGTCTGGATGCTTATAGCATGAAAAAAGACACTAATAATAAAAATGTTTAATTAGTGACGGTCAAATCTAGTGACCCACTGAAAGACTGGGAAATGTATTTAAAGCTTTTAGAAGCTGTTGAAGAATATTTGAAAACTCAAGTGACGTTGTAGCCTGTATGGCTTCCTAAAGGATGTGGCTTTTGAATAATGAATAACAGTAATAATAATAATAACTTGGATATTATAGAAGCTTACCCGTTAATTAACGAGTTT
>VOQK01030719.1:9555-19597 GCA_015052645.1 Benitochromis conjunctus
GAATTGTTCCCGCTGTTTTGTTTACTTGCTTGTGAAGAGAGACACTATCAAGATTAGACTTCAAACTTTCCTTTTTGCTAAAGCATATAGTTAGGGCTGGATCAGGCGACCCTGAATCCTCCCTTAGTTATGCTGCAATAGGTGTAGGCTGCTGGGGGATTCCCATGATGCACTGGGTGTTTCTTTAACCTCTGGCTCTCTTTCATCCTGTCTTTCTCCCTCACCCCCAACCAGTTGAGGCATTTGGCCGTGCCTCTCTGAGCCTGGTTCACCTGGCGGCTTCTTCCTGTTGAAAGGGAGTTTTTCCTTCCCACTGTCACCAAGTGCTTGCTAATAGGGGGTTGTCTAATTGTCCTCTGTATTATTGTCTTTACCTTACAATATAAAGTGCCTTGAGGTGACTGTTGTGTTGATTTTTTGATACATAAATAAAATTGAATTCAGCTGATCTTATCATGGATTCATACTGTGGCCATTAACCCGACAGGTTGTTATCCTTCTCTGCTGAAGTCATCTGCAAACACTCAGCCTGCTTTAGAGTGGCAGATCATCAGGCCTATAAGAAAAATTACATTTTCTAGCTCATCAAACAGCAATAAATCCACCAATAAAATGCTTTCCAAACCATTTCACAAAGATCAAATGACAAGTTAATAAGATCAAAGTCTCCTGTGAACCACCACATCCACAGCTCGACTCTGGTTATGAACCTCGTTGCAGGTCTATAAAAGCGAAGCTTAACATGGAAATACCTCCAGCTGAGTTTAATCACAGTCACAGGTTGTTGGGGAAGGTGGACCATTTTCTTAATCACAGCACAGATAACCAGGTCATGTGCTTTGTTTAGCAATCTATGCTATCAGTTTACGAATCATTTCCCATAATTTTCCACATCATTCATGTGACTCAGATTATTTTGACCACAGATTTGGAAATATCTACAAAATTATACCACCATCATCCACTTGCTCAATAAAGCAGCACGCCTTACACACCCAAAGACACGTTTAGTCACTGTGAAGGCCCTAATAGCTTCACGGAGAGTGGAGGAGGGTGAGCAATTACCTGGATTTCTCCCCTTTCACCGGGAAACTATTTCAACTCAAGATTTTTTCATGTCGAAAGCTTGAGTTGGTTTGTTTTCAGCAGCTCAAGAACATTTTAGCAGGTTATAGGCTTCTCTGGATGCTTTGTGATTGTTGTGCTTCTTCACATGAAGTCCCTCTCGAGTCAAATGCACTGCAGGTTTCCAACCTTATAAACATTTATAACAACATTTATAACAACATTTATAACAACATTTATAACAACATAACAACATTTGCACAATGACTGAAACTAACACCACTGAATTAACAATGAGCTGTGAGGTCAGTTTATGATCATTAATACACAAATTATCACGACCACTGATCAAAGACCATGAGTACCATTCACAGAGAGCCGGGGAATGGCTGCAATCACAGAAGTCACCTGGATGAGCGACGTCCAGATAAACAAACTCAGCTTTTTGGGGTTTCCTAACCTGGATGATCGAGCATGCATTGAGTTGTTCTCTGTGACGTATTTCATGCCATTCGATTAAAAGCAAACATACTTATCTGTGCTTTAGAAACCTGTTTTAGGCCGCTGCCCTGGGACCTGCTGAATGTTTCCAACCACCAGGTATGAAATAACAACAACAGCAACAACAAAAACCTTGAGGTATGTGTGAAACACTGAGTTCATAATTCTGTTTGATTGAAGATCCAACCCTGTATCCTTCGCATACCCTGCTCTCTCTCAGGAATGTTGATCCGGTCTTTGGCTGGTGGACAGTAAAGACGGGCTGGATTTGTGGGCAGAATTAGGTGGTTCTTATACTAAAGCTGATCAGGACATTCTGTTCACGGGAGCTCATAAAATCTGCCTGTGTCTATTTTTTCTTTGTGTCCAGTTGGAGCAGACAGCGTGCCTCTGTTGTTCATGTATGTCCATCATTTTTTCCAACATGAGTTTGATGTGCATTCACGTCAACCAGAACTGCCAGCAGGCCGAGCAGGAGACACAGGGAAACAAAATGTATTTGACGTATTTGGATAAAATAAATTTACACGGAGAATACTGAATTTATATTTTAGACACTTCGATGTCTCATCAATGTGAAGCTGACTGATTAAAGCTTTTTGCCAAACTTTGTTAAACGTGTAATAAAATCTTATGTTTATTTTACTCCAAAAGAGCCTCCTCAGGAAAAAATGCAGTGTTTTCTTCTACAAGTGTGCATTATATACACAATAAAAGGCATAATGGGAACACTGGGATTCCAAAATCCTTCATTTTTAAATTACAATCAAAACCTGAACAAATGTGACGCACCCAGCTCAAGTTAGTGTGTGTGTGTAAAGCACTGCTGCTGCAAGGATTTAAACATTGTGATGTCAGAGTATCCATAACAAGGGAATAACTGAAACCCTCTTCACTGGAATTAGAAATCATCTCAGGTACAAAAACAAGTCTTGGCATCTGTCCACTCGGCTCGACTCTACTTTGTTTCAATTAGAGTGTTGAGTACAACCTCATTGTGGGCGGGGTAACACAGCAATGGAAGACATTGAGGCGATGCTAACCTGCCTGGAGAAGACTGTGGGCGTGAGACGAACAGGTGCAGCACTTCTCTTGTTGCTCCGTGGGTTTGCTGTCATGACTCATCCAGTGATATCACTTCCTGGTCAATCAGTGACATACAGTCTGTCGACACATTTTCAACTCGACTGTTTGTTTGGGATTCTGACCGAGTAGGTACTAAAGCGTACCTGTGACCAGGAACGGCCACCTAATGGAAAACTCTAGAAACCGACTGCAGCTCAGTTGAGTTGAGGTACCAGTGGATATGAGGCATATGAAAAGCTTCCCCTATAACAACTCTGAATAGGGTGAATTGTATTGTAACTTATCTCCCTGGATACCAGATTTAGGGGTGTGGCCGCTTTGATTGACAGATATCCTGACACAGGACACATTTTTGTCCTCACTACATATCCACAGTGGTTTACCTGCAGCTCCACAGCTACTTTACAGTTCTGCTATGTGGTACATTATGCACAAATGCAAAGGAGAGGTCCTCCTGTTTATGAGAAAAAATACATGTAAAAAGCCAGGAGTGCAGCTGGGAAGCAGATTTGTATGGATCTGCGTGAGATGTAAGTTGACAGAGGGTGGATTAATGAAAAAGCTGTACAGTGTCGTCTGCCATGTCCCTGCACTTAATAAGACATTGGATTCACAGAGGAAGAGAGGAGGGGTTATGAACACAGGCGTCCATGTGCATTAATCAGGATTGCATTAGTTCCTCAAGCTGTAGTTTCCAGGTCTACCTTCAGATGGCTGACATTTTCTAGCCAAAGGACTTTCAATCATTCTATTAGTAATTTTGGTTCATTCATTTCACCGCAGACACATGACCATCAGAAAAAGGCCAGAGTAGAAGTAGAAAGTTGTTGCTCTATCAGAACAATTAAGCCGGTGTAATAGAAGAAGAACATAATGATGAAGGACTAAGATTTGGTCTAAGGTTTCTCAGCTTGACTCATCCTCACACTCTCCAGGGAACAGGGAGGGAGCTGATCAATCAGACATTCCTACAAGTCCACAATCTCATACCACCATACTGTGGACAGATGGGAATGTTGAATCAGAAACAGCATAAACTCCTGTGGTGAAACTCCAAAAACTCAGACTGTAATGAGATGAGCTGATCCTTTTCAGATGTCATAAACAGTAACGATGGGTCACATTTTTCCTGAATTCTCCTTTTTTGTCTTCAGAAAGTTTCATTTTGTCCAGAACCTGAAGATATTTAGCTATCAAACAGAGAAAACCGTGAGAAATAACTTTCAAAACTAAATGTCTGCAAACAATTCTTAAGACTTGTTTGCATTCTTAAGACTAAACCAAATGCTGTGCACACAGGAGGCCTAACACCTGCATATTCCCACTAGAACCTCTTAAGCGCATCTTACTGGTGCTGAGCAGATCCAGCCATATCACCGCAGTAGCAAAGAGACCAAATAGTCCAACTGGGGCTTGATACCGCTTACTCACAGCACCAGTATCCTGCGACAGCTCATCCCCTGAAGCTGAAACACACCCTTTGGTCTCCTTTCCTAAAGATGTTGTTTTTTAAATGATTCAGTCTGTATGATGTCAGAACTTTTCATTAAAGATTTTTTCCAAGACCCATGACCCATTTTCTGATTAACAAGCCAGTACCCTTTGATCCAAGCTCATCCTTCTTCACTCCAAGTAACATAACTCATACATACCTTTGAGGTTGTCCTAGGTACTGGCTCATTGTCCCTCTGTATCCTGCTGGATCTAACTTCTTCTCTCCTCTTTTAGAGACTTTTCTCCCCGAGCTCAGATCTCCACAACAAGACTTCCATTGCTTGCAGTAATTCCCGTGCAAACCTTCTGTAAATAAACCTGTTGAACTTTGTGCCTGACTGAGTTGGGTCCTGCTTAAGAGTCTGGTTGCCTAGTTCTTTCACTCAGCCTTGAGGAGCACAAGGTAAAGGATTTTCTGACTATTATGAATTATGTACAGTTCGTCTAGCATGTCTTTTATATATGGAAGTACCTGTTTAATCATGCTCTCCAACTCCCCTTTTACATGTGTGATGATTGTGGGTTTTAGACCGATCGGTTTTAGAACTTTTAGTTTCTGTACAGTCAGATTTGGTGGTTTGTTGTTTTATTGTTTTCTTTGTGCTCCATGGGCTCCAATCAGAGAACCTGGGATAAACCTTCAGTCTGTTCGGTCCCTGCCTCTGATACATGTGCTATGTTGTTTTTTTGTGTTGCTTAGGTTGCCTTTGTTGCCTGTGCTGTGCATTTAGTTTTACTTCCTTTGTCTTGTTCGCCATGATTAGTTTCAGCTGTGTCTGTTTTCTCCACCTGTTTCCTATTTGCTCGTTAACTCAGTACATTTAAAGCCTCAGTTTTCCTTAGTTCCTTGTTGTGTTGTACTCCGGGGACTGTAATCTGCATACACAAACTTAATTTTCTCTATTTTATTTTTTAAGTAATATTGAATGAGGCTTTTGCGGTTTTATTTTGTTAGATAAGTAGTTGTAAGTTAGATGGTGGGTGACCTTTTGTGACTTGGCAGATAAGATAACAGTTCTTTTGGTTTTATTATTGTTTTTTTTGTTCTTTTAATATTATCTTTTGTTAAACCACCCAGTAAGTGGCAAATAACTTGATATCAAATTCGTCTGCCTCCCTCTACCCTACCAGAGCTGGGCTGGAACAGCATACTTTCTCGTCACAGAGCTAATCACCTGTTTTTCTAAAATGAATTTTATTGACAGTGTTTAAAAATTCAGATAGATTTAAAGGAACATCTCACCACCAAATCAAAGATATATTTTTTTCCTCTGGCCCATAGTGCCATTTATCCTTCTAGATTGTTTTAGCGTGAGTTGGATCATTTTGAAGATATTGGCTGTAGAAATGTCTGGCTTCTCTTAGATTTAATGGAACCAGATGGCACTTGCATTTCAGTGTTCAAAGTATATTTAAAAAAATCAGCAACAGTGTCTTTTTCCAGAAATGATGACCTGGTTACTCATAGAGGAGACAAATCTTTTTACAAGCAGATTCACATAGAAATGATTTCCCTCTGTCTCCTAAAGCTTAAACCATCTCCAACCATTTCTTTCTGCCATCCTCCTCCATTCCTCTGCTGCTGATGTTCTTTCTGATCACGACTTCTAGTCTTCCAACATGTGCTAGCCCATTGTGTTAATGCACACAATACATCTGTCTTTGGCTATCAGTTTAGCTCAGTGGGTGAGCAGACAGCCATTTGTCTCATGGTAAGACTGCGGGGGCCCAGGTTTGAGACAACCGGAGGCCTTTTGCAACACCTTTCTGCTACACTATCTAAAAAAATGCCCCCAAAAATCATCTTAAAAAATAAAGATAGTCGTCCGCACATGAAAAGTGTTAAAGGCTAATTTGCAAGATTGTTCAATGGTGAACTTGGGTGGAGGTAAGAAGGCTTTGAGTAGCTTTGAGTGATGGAGAATGAAGAAGAAGAAGAAGACCCGTCCAGGAGCATTGTGCCTGTCATGGTCCCCATGTCCCTCTTCTGGCTCACGTTGGGCCACAGTGTTGTTTGGCTTTCTGTCACTCTCCCCCTCCCTCTCTCCCTCCCTGTCCTCTGTCTGCCTGGGCGGAGCTTATCTCTGGGCTCCTGCTTTTGGGCCGCGCACCTGTGCTGATGATGCGCACCTGGTTAGTTCCTGTTTCTCCTGGCGGCGATTTAAAGTTGCGACTCAGAACAGCTCGTCGCTGGAACGTTGAACGCCTTGAGTTAGTAAATCCCGGCTAAATCAAAAAGAGCTTTAGTGATTATTTGGCGTAGTATTCATACTCGCTTCCATGTGCAGATTCCCGGACCTGTTCGAGTTCCCCCCCCCCCTTGGATCCCGTGCGCGGCAGTGTGGACTGGTCAGCGAAAGCAAAAAGGTGTGAGTGGCTGAAGAGGAGTGCTGACTGAGGAGAGTGGACGCGAGTTCAGTCTACGTGTTATTGGAATGTTTCCATGCTAAGAATATGATCAAATGACATATTAACAGCATCGCTCTTCATTCTACTCTTAAACCTTACAGTTCATGCAGACAGTGTGAGGGTCTTTCCACAGCGTCAACGCTGGGAGAGTGAGCACCTTCCTCGTTTACGTGCCATTGTCCACATTGCTGAGCATTAACTGAAAAGCATGCTCTTTTTGTCACCTGAAGATGGAGATGGCCTTCTTCTCAGAAAACACTCATTGCTGAGGTCTGCTTACTAAACTAAATGGTGGTAGCTTACAAGACCTGAACAGGACAAAATCCAGAGCAGCTGCTGGTGTTTGTCCAGGGGTCGTCCTGAATTATGACGAGGTTATTCTCAGAGATTTCAGTGCCTGGAAGAAAGTGCTGCAGGTGGCCAACATGGTTTTATTCATGGTAACGTCACCACTGGTTCAGGTGCAGCCCACAGCACAGGGAGTGACTCGGCTGATGCTCTTCTGTATGAAGCCTCCCATACAGCAGGATGGATTAACCCTAACCCCACATTAAAACAACTGAAGATTTAGACTGAATGAATAAACATGGGTTTGCTTCATACGTATAATTGGATGTTTTTACTTTTACCTTCATATTTCACGTTGGCTTGTTTGGTGTCATTCTTCACAACCTCACAAGTCTGAATTTAAAGGGTTTTTTAAATTTGTGTTTATTTTAAAACCAAATGAATCTAAAACAATACAAAAATAAATCTGAGTAGGAAAAAGTTTGATTTTTTTTACTGTGGAAAACCACAAACGTGTTTAATGAATCATTTTTATAACTTTTCATTTTCAGGCAGGAACCTCAGAAAGCGCCCGGGGTTTAAGCTAACAGTCCAGCGTCTCGTGAGGCCGTGTAGACGATATCAATCACAAACAGAGACATTTTTCCAACTTTCCACCCGTGATATTCATGCACTGCAGCTGCAGATGAATGCAAAAGAAACATAAAAAGCAGAAACATATAAGAGAACAATAATATCAAGCCCACCCAGAGCACTGGGTCTTTGCTGCACAGCATGCTTCACGGGTTTTCATTGCCCAGAAGTGTCCTGTTGTCAGGTCTTCCCCTGCATATGTCGTACAGAAGAAACAGTCGGTAATTTCTTACACGCTTTAAAATGTCGGTGCCTACGATATGTTTCCATAGCTCTTTGATTCCCGGCATGTCAAACATGCTCACATGGTTTTGTTGACCCTGCAGGCTAAGCCACTGCTGCAGGGGTTTGAGCACCAACTCCATCAAACAGCAGAAAAAAGGCTCCGCCTGCTGCTTTTGATCGCACATATCTCACACTTGAACTTGACAAACCACTGTTATGCAAACCATAAAACTTCAGACTGTTTTGAATGTGGGTTGTGCTGCGCTCAAATGCACTTTCAAAACACATCTTAAGTTCACAGTTGTCTTTCACACGGCATATATTCTCCACGGCACTCGTGCCTTTTCATTAACGCTGTTGTCGACGTACTCGAGCCAGCCTCTGTTGTTTCTCTCTCTCTGTTTCTGTGTCGTCCTCGTTTACTACCTCTCTTTCTTCTCCCACATTATCTCACCTCTATAATTGCTCGGTTTCTTGGGGCCATGGGAGCGTCTGGCTGTTGTTTCCAGCTTGTGCGCTCTAATTATCTCCCTGAAAACGCGAGAAATCTGCCGCCTAAATGACGAGCACTGCAGAAACAAACACACACAGAGCAACAGCTGAAAACTGTTTGCAAACGTGTGCCTTGTACATTCTCACACTGAAAATCAAAAGTTGACAAAGTTTTGTGTGGCTGGGTGGGCACACTGCCTGATCAAACACTGTGGGAGGACCCGGAGCTCAAGCTCAGCTCAAATCCCAGCAGATCAGCTGATGCCAGTACACATCGTTTCTTCATGCATCAAATGTTCAAACCTCATACACGGCACATGCCTGTACCTGCCTACACATGCTGCACGCTACAAGCCGGCCTGAAACCACTTTCAGATCCTAGCAGTTATAATTGGAACAACTGGTGAACGGCCAGTAGCAGCAATGTTTTCGTTAAAGCCCAAGATGAATGGACTGATGGTTTATCTGGCCTTCATGCTGGATAAACTGGGTTTTTCCTACAATAATTCCAGACTTTTCGATCTCAGTAATCATTTCATTCGGACCCATTTCTATAAACAGATATCTGCGTATGATGTGTCAAACTCACAGGGCGTGTTGCTGTTTCCCAACGATGACAGTTTATGGCTTCATCCTTCACGCTGATACCCGGACACGAGTGTCTGACCAGCTCTGCCAATCGTAGCTCAGATGAAGCCACACAATCCGTGGCCGGATCATGTCTCTTAAACATGACGAGGAACTAAGACCAGATCATCATCCCAGCGGTGACAGGATTTAGGACAGGACCTCGTGGAGTGGTGGTGAAGATGAAGACTGAGGCTTGGATGGAGCTCTGACTGACGTGTCTGTGAGGCGGAGATGGGACGAGGTGGGCTTCATGAATAACGGCGAGCACAGAGTCAAACCACACAAAGCGAGGCTGATAGGCTCAAAGAAGACGGGCAGGAAGATGATTGGACTAGGGCAATGATGTCAGCGTTGAGATGGCGTGGGGAAGTCATAGTGACATTACTGAACTTACATTTTGTTACTTGATGGCCATCAAGCAGCTGCTTTATTGAATAAAAGCTGTAAAACAGGCGAGTCGAGGTTACTGACTTCGAATTTGGATCGAATTTGGTGCTCGATCCACTCAGCCGAGTGTTTTACACAGAGACGGTTGAATAAGAGCGGTGACCTTTAATCAGTCGTGCCAATAGAAAACAGAGATGTCACCATTTGTTCCTGGCACAGTATAAATAAGACTGGACGCTTCAGTTCTGTCAAAGCAAAAAGCTGCACGTTTGCACAGCGATGTGCAATCACAGTCTGCACACTCATTTGTTCATCTGAAGACTTTTATTAAAGGTTTCAGATTTACAGTAATGTTTAATAACTGCCAGAAATGCTGATGCAAGCTTGGAAAAGAGTGCAAAAGCACAGAGTCATTCACAGCCAAAGAGCAAACCAGGTCTCAGAGGACTGCTGGCCTCTTTGGCAGGAAATAACCACGCCTCTATTTCCTAAAACCAATCAGGGTTTATTTGACAAAACCTCCATCCTTTAATAAGTTACTGTGATATCCTGGAAAAATACTGTAGTGAGAGTTTGGAGTAATCCAGAGTTAATGTACATCCACATATCTGCAATGTGCATGAATAATAATAACAACAACAATAATAATAATAATAATAATAATAATAATAACAATATGAAAAAACAACAACAACAACAATAATAATAATAATAACAATAACAATAATAATAATAATAATAATAATAATAATATGAAAAAACAACAACAACAACAACAATAATAATAATAATAATAACAATAATAATAATAATAATAATAATAACAATAATA
>VOQK01030724.1:0-14373 GCA_015052645.1 Benitochromis conjunctus
CTGCAGCTTCGTAACCCCCAAAGGTTTGGGATTTATTTTTAAAGCAAAAGATGCTCAAAAAGAATCTATTAATATCTTATATTCAGCTTCTTTTTTATTTTAAATTTAAAAGCCATAAAGAAATCAGAGTTTTTGGTTTCTTACATTTCTACTGATGGCTTGTTTAATGATGTTCCAGGACTCGCATACGTGCCCACCTGCGCTTGATTAATTTGGCATAGCTTCAGCATCAAAGCCATCTTCAAACGCCCCATTTATGCGCACACTTTCACTTTCGCCTGCTCTCTTCTAGATAAGAAGCTGGTGCCACTTTTCCAGGAGGAGGATCATCAACAGAGGGCACTCATAGGCCTGGTGAGTGAGCACTCAATAGCTGCATCTTCGCAGACACACAAATAAAGTGGACTTAATGCCCAGAAGTATGTTTGATGTATTTTTGGCTGGGGAGTTTCAGTTACTACCAAAAAAAAATCTTAATTCTACTACGCAGACGGTGATTTTTAAAAAAAAGTGTGTCTTCAAATTTTAGGAAACAGTTTGGGGATAGTTTCCTTTTTTCCTTTGGTCTTTCTTCATGATCTTTTTATGAGGTTTTAGAAGACCACACCGTTACACCACCACCATCATCTTGAATTATTGATACAAGGGAGGAGTGATCCATGCTTGGATCACTGTTGTTTGCACTAAATCATCTGATTGTTGCAGAAGAACTCGAGGCTCATCAGATCAGAAAACATTTTTACAGTCATGGCCCAATTTTGGTGAGCCGTAGCAAATTATAACCTAAATTTCCTGTTCTTAGACGACACTGGTGTGGTCTGTTAAGATGTGCTCTTCTGCATGCCTTGATTACTTAATTGAGTTATTGGTTATTTTGAGGTCAAAGCAGTCTAGCTGTTCTTCTCTGACCTCTAGTATCAACAAGGCATTTTCACCCAGAGAACTGATGCTTTCTCTTTTTCGGAGCTTCTCTGTAAACCCAAGAGATGGCCCCAGTAGGTCCATCTCTTGAGTTTACAGTGGCTTTAAGTGGCAGTGGGATTGGCCCCATACAGGCCAATCCCACTGCCACTTAAATGTTCAAATTCAGCAGCATCAACTGATTAGATATTTAGATTAACAAGAAATGTGGTCCATGAGTGTTTATTTGCAGCAGAGGCTTAGGTGGTAGAGCATGTGTCAACTGTGTCGTCCTGATCTGCATTTATTGCAGCGTGTCCTCCTTGTCCTTGTTTTCAGGCACTTTCAAACCTGATTCTAACAGCACACAGATACAGCATTAGGGTCCTGCCTGTGAGGAAATCCTCGCAGACAGGAGGGAAGGCTACGTGTAGAAATTGCATACATAGATATATTTTTTGATGGGCTGTTCAGATGTGTAATAGATGTGTTCTCTCCCTGCCAACACTAACTGTCCTGGTGCATAGTAACAAAAAAGGTTGATTGTGAAAGTCTGAGATTGTTTATTTCCCACAGCTTAACATCTCCTTGTAGTGTTTTTTTTTCTACACTGTGGGTTGACATACAAGCCACCAAAAATCCATAGTGAAATGCTGACAACCGATTATTCTCCTCCATAGTCATCTTTAAGGTGAAGTTCCCGTTCTGCTTCAGATGAGTCAACACTTTAGAAAAGGGCCATCTTAAGGTCCCTGTCCTGCATTTTTTTCCCACAGTACATCGTTTGATGGACAATTTCATATCCCCTAGTTTTCCCTGTGCTCAGCATAGTTTCCAAAGAGCAGATAGCTTCAGTTTAATGGAGTTTTGTAGAGATGCAAGCAGTCTTTTAGCTATTCTTAGAATGACCCAGTCTTGCTATCTTTCTCTCTTTTGCCCTCCATCTCTTCTTCCATTTTCACATTTTTTTGCCCAACAATTTCTTTCCCTTTCTTTCCAGTCACTCTTTTCTTCTCTGATCACCCTTTCCTTTCCTTTCCTTTCCTTTCTCTTCCTTTCCTTTCCTTTCCTTTCCTTTCTTTCCTTTCCTTTTTGTTCCTTTCCTTTTCTTTTCTTTCTCTTCCTTTCCTTTCCTTTTCTTTCTCTTCCTTTCCTTTCTGTTCCTTTTCTTTTCTTTCCTTTTTGTTCCTTTCCTTTCCTTTTCTTTCTCTTCCTTTCTGTTCCTTTTCTTTTCTTTTCTTTTCTTTCCTTTTTGTTCCTTTTCTTTTCTTTTCTTTCCTTTCCTTTTTGTTCATTTCCTTTCCTTTCCTTTACATGCTTAAATGAATTTCATAACATAGTTGAGGGAGGCTTTCGAGGTGAACTCATTTTGACCCTGCTGAGTGTACTGCAAGGTATGCTTAAAACACACAAACACAAAGTTTCGCTTGACGGTGCTCTCACACACACACACTCACACACATACATGCACAGAAGATAATTTGTGTGGGGTTTTTTTTTTTTTGGCATTGCAGACAGTTGACAAGCTTCGAGAGCACCTCAGCAGACACCTTCCTCGACTGGGAAAGAAAAAGATTGACTTGCTGGTTGTCAACTATGTAGCCAAACTGGTTGGTACACTGTTTGTGTGTGTGTGTGTGTGTGTGTGTGTGTGAGAGCGAGAGAGAGAGAGGTCCATGGTCTCTGTATATCCTTTTGGATCTATTGTTTTTAACGATTTGTCACTTTTATCATTCTTCTTATTTCGTAATTTTAACCTTTTTTGGGTGACGTTTTGTTACACTCACAGCAAAGATTATAAAGTGCAGAAGTCAGAGAATTGATTGAGAAATTTGACTGTCCATTGGAAGCTGTCAGGTCACACTTACAGTCCTCTCGGCAGCCATCAGTTCTCTCTAAAGACCGCCTTGCTACATCCATAAAACCTATAAAAGACTCTTTTCTTTTGTTTCATGTATCAACCAAGGGGGCAATTGCAGCCAATATGTTCCAGGAAGAAGACAGGGGGTGACTAAATTTTTGCTGTGGTGTTTCTTTGTGCACTGCAGACACCTGTTGATTTTTGGATTTACATGAAACCACTGATGGGACTGTCTATTGTGTCTGTGTGTTTATAAAGACATTGAACCATATCAAGAGATCAGTGCTCAGCAGGCACTGATGGAAAAACTGCTTTGAACTAGCTTTACAAAATACCATTTACTTGACACTGGAAGTAGCTGAAATGCTTCGAGTGTTAGAGATATAGTTTAAAAAAGTAAAGCTACTAACAAAAAAGCCACTCTACTAGAAAGCTATCATTTATTTTGCAGATCAGTTGTGTCATTTATCATTTTTAAATGTGACATGCCAGCAAAATACACCTGTCAATTAATTTAATTAGAAAAAGTCGCATGTGGTGTGATTGTTGCTACAGCAGGACATTGTCTGTTGTGGGGTTTGTTATTTTTTGTAACAGTGATCTTCTATAAGGAAAACTGTTAGTTACTGTGAAAAGTTAAATGTAGTAGGAAGTATAGTAGTAAATATGGAATAGTAGGTTCTAAAAACTTTTTTTAATAGCATTCTTTTATTATTATAAAAGCATACTATTGTACTGTTGTTTGACAACCATAAGGCATGCTGATAAACTGATATAACTATCTGAAAATTAGATATTTTATTTTGAAAATCAGGTTTTTGTAGGATGTGTTAATTTTGGAATGCTTCTTCTAATACAACTTCTAAGCAGCCACTAAATAACCCGAGGCGTTTATTTTGAAAATGTCACTGCATTGAAAACAACAACAAAAAAATCCCCAAATTGCTATTTATTTTTTATGTATGTATGTAACACTAAACTCCATTGATCACTCTCCTGGTATTCTGGGAAAAAAAAAAATTCAGTAAAACCCCTAAAATGTGGCGTAACAAGACGTTCCCATGGTCTTTTTCTTAGTAACCAGGAAAAACAGACTTAAATATAACTGATACTTCTGAAATAGCATGAACAACTTCTTTTGACATAATGGCAATAATCAGTATTACTGGGAAATGTATCCATGATGAAGTCGTTACTGTGAGCACTGAGGAAACCTGCGGTGGTAGCTGCTAGATAATTGCATTGCCTGGGTAAGCCCTTCACAGCAGCTGGGATCATGATAGAAAAAATGGGCTTGTCAAAGTGAGTGCTATTAGAGTAGAAATGGAAATGGAAAAAAATAATCAGAACATAACATTTTATTTTATAACCGCAAAATAAGTATTTTCAGCAGTTAAATGCACAAAATAAAAAAAAACCCTGTAAAATAACGACATAAATTACTACACAAATGCCAGTATTTTTTTTTTTATAATGGTGTATATATTCAATTTAACCATTTGATATGTTTTTATGTTCTACTGCGTATAAAATAGGGGTTTAGAACATTTTCCCCGTTTTTATTGTGACTTACTACACAAAGCACAAACAAAATTTTCATTAAAATGTACCACTCGTGCAGGTAGGATCTGCACATCCAAGTGGAAAGACTTTGTCAACCTCTGTTTCAGTATCAAATAGAGGTTCTTGGCTCTGTAAAGTCAGTTTTTAGTATTCCTGGGGTGTGAGTCCCTTCACAGTTAGGAGCCCCTTGAAAGCAGAC
Organism: Benitochromis conjunctus; assembly: GCA_015052645.1. Lineage (NCBI taxonomy): Eukaryota > Metazoa > Chordata > Actinopteri > Cichliformes > Cichlidae > Benitochromis > Benitochromis conjunctus. The sequence continues at coordinate 4,524 of VOQK01030724.1, forward strand.
ATACGGCATATATCAACACAACAGTGTTAAATCAGGCCAAGGGTAAGGCGGGAATTGAATAGAAAGCAGGATGCATTATGTTTTGGGACATTGCATTGTGGAATTGCAAATAACAGGGTAAAAAAAAAAAGAGCATCAGAGAAAATCGTCTCTGCTCATCTGCTCACAGTTGGATCTGTCGATGGCTCAGCTTGGAACGGCAGGCTCGTGAGCTTTAACCTGCGCCTTTGGACTGAAAATTATGTTTCAAATATGATTTCTTGTCTTTGGTTGTGTGAAAGTGAAAATTTAGAAGATGGACTCATTTAAAAGATGCTCAAACACCCATGAGAAACGGGAGGGGGTGACAACTCATGGGCTGACTGACTCACATCAAGCTGACTCATGCCTGGAAAACTCAGGGTGGTACTACAAATAAGAACATCTCCCCTTCTTGTTGGTACTTATTGAGACTAATGGTTGCATTGACACAGGGGAAAAGTTGGCGGTGAAAAAGATTACAGCTTTTAAGAGCCGGGGAACTTCTGTTATGATAGATTACAGCTCGGCAGTACATTATTGTCATAGTTATTTATTTCCTGTCCCCGTTGCCACAGACAACGGAGATGCATTCCTTTTTATAACACAGCCAATGTCAAGGCGAAGAACAACCCCGCTAATAGCCGAATATGAATTGCTAAAAAAAAAAGTATTACAACTAATAGGCTGGAGTATACTTACTATGCAGTAGAAAAGTTGCTCTTTACCCAAGGTTACTAAACTTTTTGCTAACAGGAGACCCACACGGGTAAATCCAGCTTCCTGTCTGGGCCGAGGTTCATTAAGACAAATTGGCGACTTTATAAATCGGAGCAGAAGGCCACAGAGGGATAACTGTGTTTGTGTGTGTGCCTTAAAATCACTTGATTGCCTTTTGTTTGACTGTTTTCTCCACAACAATGCTGCTCCTGCATCCTGCATCAGCAAGGAGCTGCTTAAGCTTCTACGAATTTGTTTTGTTTGAAATGTTGTCAACCGATTACAGTTTCACATTTTGGGAGAAAAATAGGTTGAAATGCGTGATGAATGCAATGGTCTTTTGGGGCATTGCTTTCCTAATTCGTGGTTACAGTGCTGACAAAATGGGCTTTAAGAAAATGCAAAAGAAAAGAGAGAGGAAAAAGGAGAAAAATAACAATATGGATTTAAAAGAAATTAAAGATAATAAAGAAATAAATCCCCAAACAAGAAGCACTCTGAGAGCTCAACCCTCCACCAAAGCAGCTCACTCTCTGAGCAGTTTAAAGCAAATAATATTGTATTTTTATATGTTCATTTTGTTTTCTTTGTTCTTTTTAAATTATATTTAATAAGGGTGGTATGACAGATGTTTAATTAAATTACACTAACATTATGTAGGAGTAGATAATAAGTATTGATTCATAAATAACTGGAGCTTTTCATATCATTTCTACTAACTAGGCAGCTTGAAAAAAAAGGCAGATGCGAAATGTAAAAGTTAGGTCAAAGGTCAATTATGACCTGATATTTGGATGCAAACTATAATGTGATATAATCCTTATATAACAGTATTGTTTCTAAAATGTTGCCCATACAAACAAAGGCAGAAGAATTTTTAAGAACAGTTTTAAAGATAAAAGACATTTTGTGAAGATTTGGCCTTATTTGACCTTGAAGAAGAGGTCAGAGATCAAAAGTAAGGTGATACTTAGAATCCTCATATATCATTCCTTTTATGTCTGTATGTTGTCAATACAAATAATGGCAGGAAGAAACAATTTTATATAGCTGTATATAGTAATATTACCATTTTGGCATTCACATCAGTCTATTGTCCTTGAAGAAGAGGTTAGAGGTCAAATGTGACATATTATTTTAAATCTGTATACATATACGTTGACAATACACACCACATTTGTAAGGCTTTTTGTCAATTTTCAACCAATAAATCATTAAGTTGACCTTAGAGACATTGGTGGATGCAAGCCAAATTTGAATGGCTTGTTAATGTGACCTCAGTCTACACCCCTGCAAAGTTAAATCAGAATTCATTCAAAACTTTTAAATCCACTGTGGAAACTAGAAAAAAACACCTTAAAGAGATAAAAAAAAAATTAATAAATAGTATTTCTTTGTCATAGTTTCCATTTAAAATTGTTATAACCCCTAGCGGGGCTCATTTTTTCATGGCTTTTAAAGATACAGGGTTTGGGGGGGGATTTATGGCGTTATTTAGCACATGGTAAGTTTAATATTATTTAAAACTTAATAAAGCATTGGCAAGAAGTCGGGGAAAAAAGCCCAGAGGAGCTTATTATTATGTTTATCCTGAGCACCTTTTTGACTTTTGGGTTAGTCTGTTACATAAGTGCAGCTAATTCCCACCCCGAGGTGAGTGGAGGATGTCGGCTGCTGGCATTTGGAGCGGCTGGCGGAAGGTTTCCAACTGGTATCCAGGATATGGACGAGGCAGATCGTTTTTCCTGTTATTGTACCAGAGGTGGGAGAGCGGTCACCTGTGGAAAGAAGCCCGTGGATCTTTCAGCACGGGCCGACGCGTTGCTGATGGGTCGAGTGCGTTCAAATGATCCCGAGCGTGTGGCGAAGTGATATGGGCGAGCGTGAAACACGAGTTCACATCCTGATGCACCGGGGTTGCACTTGTTTACTGGAAATGAAAATGGGAAGTAGGAAAGAAAAGGCAGAAGTGAGGAAACTGATCATAGGCCAAGTCTAAATTTCCATGAAGCGAAGATCACTGTCGGCACAGCAGAAAAACATGTCGAAACTGTTTTAAGATAAAACGCCCCGCTTTGTGCAAAAGTTTCCCGGCTCGCGAATAATCTGAGTTTCATTTCGTTTGATTCTAATCGAGCATCTGCGGCTCAAGTGCTAAGATGTGCCTCTGTCTGTGTGTGTTTGTGTGTTTAGCTGGAGCTCATCAGACACATGCTGGAGTCAGTCTGGCTGAAGTACAAACTTGGCCCTCGTGTTTTGTGCTTGTGAGTACAAATCAGTCATGTTTCCAACTAATGTAATGTAAACTGCAGACTGAAGGTGTGCATTCATCTCGAGGTATGTGTGCGGCATCACTCCCCGCCACGTGTGTGCCCACATGTGTGAATTTGTGCTGGCCTCTCATCACATGTGTGCTCACCTTATGTAACGTTCTTGTCTGAATTTTCTATGCGTGCGTGTGTGTGTGTGTGTGTGTGTGTGTGTGTGTGTGTGTGTGTGTGTGTGTGTGTGTGTGTGTGTGTGTGTGTGCGCGCGCTCCAGGACGCAGCAGGGCAGTCCGGCCGAGTGGTCTGTCTTTCACTTCATGCTTCGGATCCTGGAATCCACCCGGAGTCTCTGCCTGCCCCTCCCACCTGGTATCACACACACTTAAACTAGCTGTCATAATCCGGTCTGTCTCTGCCTCAGCCAGCATAACAATGTGTGTGTTTTTCCTCTGCACTAATGTAACCAAAAATATGTTAAGCATTTAACAATATGCAGACACGAGTAAGAAAGTGTGAATACATATTTAATCATTTGGATGAATTTTCCGTCGCCTAAGCACCAGCGAATGCTTTCTGGGCTGGAATCATAAACTGTAAGTGAAAGGGGGAGGAGCTGACGAATGCGAGACGTCAACACACTTTTAACACTGAGGCTAAAGGTTTAAATGCGTCTAAATGAAGTGAAGGTGTAACGCAGCAGGCATACTGAGCGTGTATCATTTTGGTAAATAAAAGTAAGAAATGCGCTCCTCTGAAGCTGAGCAGTCAGCTGGATGCTTTGTTCCATTTGTTTTGTGCAAGGCTTTTTACAATACAATACAAAGACCGAACACATAAAACTGGTAAACATGAAAACGGGCTAAAAAAGTCAGCATGCAGCAGCATTTAGGAACATAAAAAGCAAACGGCTCATTTGTGTTTCTCCAGGCTATCACACCTTGTTTGCAGTGTTTGCTGTGCGGTGCCTCCCTCATCACACCTTTCTGCAGTACATTGACCACGGTTTCCTGCAGCTCACCGAGACCTTTGTGTCCCGCCTCATGACGGGTAGGTGCTGGCTCTCCTTTGTATCAAATGCTCAAAAGTTTTAGATGAAAAATCTAAGTTTGCACTGATTTCGCACAAAAGAGAAGATACATAGATATTCTTTTGTTTGAGGTAAGAGGTCAGAGGAGAATGGGCAGACTGCTTTGAGCTGATCCATCCAGCGTGTATCAACAGTTCAGGCTGCTGATTGCGGTGTTAAGATGTAAAAGATATTTTCTTGGCACAGTTAGTACCAACTGAGACTCATTCCACAACCGACCTGAATATAGTTGCTGACCATGCCCCCATCCCTATATGACCACAGTGTACCCATCTTCTTCCAGCAGGACATCATTCCATGTCACAAAGCTTGAATCATCTCAAACTGGTTTCTTGAGCATAACAGTGAATTTGCTGAACTCTGTGAGGCTGACTTAGATCCAACAGAGCACCATCAGGAAAAAGAGGTCAAACCTGCTTCTAGCAAGTTGTACCTAATAAAACAACTGTTTAGTGTAGTTGAATTAGCCTCAAGCGCAGTTGGCATTTAGTGCTAATGTTAACACGCTAGCGTGCAAACTAACACTATGAATGTAATTTTTCATTCTTCTCAGATTGCCATACAAACCCAATTCTCACAATATTGGGACACTGTGTAAAATGCAAATAAAGCCAGAATGCAATGATTCGCAAACCTCATGAAACCATATTTTATTCACATTAAATCACAGACAATATTTAAACTAGAACATTTTACTACTACATGACAAATATTGGCTCATTTTGAATCTGATGGCAGCAACACATCTTAAAAAAAAAAAAAAAAGAACTTTCTGCCGTCGCAGTGCCATCCACAAATGCAGAGCAACATACGCTCCCATCCAGACAAGATCTATTTTAGAGAAGGCCTTGCACGTTTCAGCAATACAACGCTAAGCCTCATATTGCATTTATCACAACAGTATAGCTTAGTAGTACAAGAGTCAGGGTGCCGAGCTGTGTCACTATGTGCCTAGTGTGACAGTTACAGCCTAAAACTGCGTTAGAGAGGAAATGCTGGTCCAAAATTTAGACATGAATTTGTACCAATCCAAATTAAAAGTTGATTATCAACCAAACAAAGCATTTGACATTCTTTCTAAGTTGCTGACTCAGTTAGAGAGGTTCCAGCCTAATGGATGATAAATGTATATGAAGGCTGAATAATAAGACTTCAGGAAAATGAGCTAATGAGCCACTTTAGTATTTAACTTGATACATTTAGTCGCACAGTCCAGTAGAAAAGATCAACATTTTTTTGGCCCAGACAAAGGATCAATATTTTTCCATCAGTTTTCATGGCTATCAAGCCACATTAGTATGAGGAGACCAAAAATATAGGAGAACATATTAGGAGCTGTCATCAAGAGACATGAAGAAGCGGATTTCTTTATCGGTGCTTTCATGTAGAGAGGCAAAGTAATATAGTAATGGGTTCAGAGAGTGCTTGAAAAAGTAAAAACATTCCATAAATATGAACATCTTGCTGATGTGAAGCAGTTTTTCTGGTGCTGCGAGACGCAGAGTCACATACGCTGTGCGAAATATTAGAGCGATAACAGCAAATAGCAGGGAGGCAGCAATGATGCGAAGGAATAACTCGGTAATCCTCAGCTTTTTCTTGTCAGAGATTTGAATTCGGTTGATCCCTCTAACAAGTAGTGAGTAGCAGGCCAACGAGACGACGTGGCCGATAACTGTGAATGTGATGTAGACACATTCAAGTACCGGTGAGAACCCGAGATTCTCACAGGAGCCCTTATTCGTCCACTTCTCCTTCATTTTCACCTCACTTAGGAAAAATATACCGAGCAGGGCTCCGAGCAGCCACGCAGAGGACAAGAAAATCTTCTGCTGTGTCGGGGTCACCTTGATCCACTTTTCACGGCGCAGAACCTGGCAAATGAAAAGGACATTTTTAGATTGAAGTTTACTGCATTTTTCCTTCACTGATGTGTTCGCGGGTATTGAGCCCACACTGACCCATTCGATCTGGAATTCGTTCTCTAGAAGAGTTGGGGTGATAATAAATATTACCTTTATGCGATCAGTGCTTTTAATCCCCACACCAATAAGAATTATAGTCGCTGTTATTTGAATCACTCCTGCAGTGGCATATTTTAAAGCATATTGTTCTTTTTTTTTTAACCTTGTACCTTTTTTTTGACTTTTCTATACATTTAATCAAATTGGCATCATCAATACTGCTGGATTAAATATTAGAAGTTTCTGCTTGCATCGTGCGCATGGATATACAAGCAACTGGATAACTCTGATGTTAAGAAGGAAAAGATAATAATGATCCCAAGACAAGCTCCTATGATTTTAAAGTGGGTTTATGAATGGAAATTGGGTATATTAGTATCCTCAGGGGAGTATAAGACGCATTTAGCGATATCAGTGTTTGTGCATTCAGAATATGATGTTCACCTCATGCAATACAGCTCTCCGCCTTCGCCTTTCCTTCAGCTTTCCTGCGCCCCTCTGGGGAGTCTTTTGGCTTTCTCGTTTAGCTTTGTCTTGCTGGCTTATTTGTTACAGACCATATCTGGTTAAAATGCCGGTGGGAACAGTGAGGTACATTACTGAGCGGCAGGGATTATTTTCTCTTCTAAAGTTTATCTTGTCTCAATGGGGATTTTATTGGAATGTATGTACAGTATATTGGAGCCAGGAGGAGATTGAGATTATTCTTTCTTGCATTTACAGTAGTGGAACTGGAAGAATAAATATTATTGTGTTTGTCATGTAGGAAGCATTACAAATGTTTCACGTTGGAAATAATTTTACGCGTATGTGAGCCAAAGGAAGTGCTTGGCTTTGCTTAAGCACGCCAAAGTAGATTTTCATTAGTTTCTCTCACTGTTTTTTTTTTTTTATACTTTGCTCTTTTCTGTCATTTTTTTTTAGACTTATTGGTTAATGTATGTGAACAATGGCAGACGGTGTACAAATCTAATGAGCTTGAAAGTCTATATTATAGATGACCAACACAGGCTTAATTCTCATAGGAAAGTTTTCTTGTGATTTCTTTAAGTAGTCTTCAGCAATAGTTCTCCTGGATTCTTGAAGGACATTCAAAGCTCTTCTTTGGATGATGGCTGCCTTTTGTTCTGTTCTCTGTCAACTGCTTCAAAAATGCTGAGGTCTGTGCTCTGGGGAGGCCAATCCATGACTGGTAGTGTTCCATTGTGCACTTTTCTATACAGGTTTGCATTTACTGCATTGGTAGTGGGTGTGAGATTGTTGTACTGAAAAATGAAGCTGCTGCCAGTCAGACTCTTTCCAGATGGTATTTCACGATGGTATCTTTTTTATATTTGTCATTCCATCAATTTTGACAAACTCCAGCTTCAAACCAGGGAACCCACTGCGTTTCACAGCTACTGTAGACACTCAGTGTTGTACCTCCATTTTGACCTCTTCTTCTGAATATACTGAGGATGATTTGAACAAAAAATTTCAAAGTTGGACCTGTTGCCACTGATTTTCAGCCCAGTTCTTGTGTAATTTGGCATCCCTCAGGCTTTTCTCTCCGTTTCCCTTCCTTAAGAATGGTTTCTTGACAGCCACCCTTCTACTGAGACCATTTCTGATGAGGCTTCAGTGAATAGCGGATAAATCAACTAAAGGGCCAGATGCATCTCTCAGGTCCTGTGTCAGGTCTTTGCTGGAGTTTTTACCCCTGTTTCTTAAGGACATGACTTTCAGATATTGTATTTAGATAGTTTTTAGCACTTTCACTTTTGTGCTCCACTTTTTCAGTTTCCTAATTTCTTTTCAGAACACACTTCAAACCATGCAAAGAGATGCTATATATAAGATTTCAGCTAACAGATCTTTGGGAATCACATTGTTAGTGTAATATTACTATTTTATGCCTGTCAAATTGTGTTATTGTTGGTATTTTTCTTAGATTTAACTAGAGAAATTGGAATAAATTATGCATTTTTGTGATTGGCTACTTGTAACAAGGTACTCCAAGATAAAAACTGTTTCTTTGCTAAGTTTTCTGTGATGTGTAGACACAGCATTGGTTCATACCTATGTCTTTTTTACGCTTGAATGATTCAAAGGTCAGTGTTAAGAGGCTACATTTAAAAAAACAAAAATTCAGAAAGCCTTAAACAATTGACTGAGACCACTTTAAAAATGTTCAAGAAAGTCTGAGTCATTGGAAGGAAAATATTTTTAAAAATGTGCGGTGGCTTAAGACTTTTACACAGTACTGTACATTTGTTTAGTACTTTATTTTCCCCAAAATATTTGAAGGATTGATAAATACATACCTGGTAGTACCTCTGGATGCTTATCAGCACCAGAATGTTTAAGTTGGTGGTGTTGCAGAAAAATAAGAGGTAAACGAGAAGTTGACAGATTGAATGGTTTAAATGTGGCCCGGTCCAGAAAACGATGCTACCAACCAGCAGGATGAGCAGACAGAGGAGGTCCGACAATGCCAGGTTGAAGATGAGGTGGTGCGACATGGAGGAACCACGCAAATTCTGAATGAGTTTCCTTGTCACAGTGATGTTAGCCAAGATGCCGAGTATGGAGCTTAACAGAATAACCACACCAGCAGCAATGTACCAGGGATTGAGGCATGAGATCGATGGTGATGCTGGGAAGAAGCAGTTGTGGAACGTGGGGAAAAAGAAGAGGATGGAGGAGGTGGTGGAATGGTCTTCGGTATTCATTGTGAAGTTGAAAGAGAAAGATATAGCAATGGTGAGACTTAATTAAATCTGAAAGATAGCCCACGTTGTATCTGGCTCAGCTGTTTAACCTACATGCTGTTTTGTACACACCCTAGTGGTTTGTGGTCTTGAGGTACATTTAAGGGGAAAAAATCACATGTAAACAAGACCTTTTTTTCTTCTTTTGTTTATGTTTAATACTTCACAAGGGATATTTAAAGTTAAGCTGCATACACACAAGGAGACAGTCGAAGGGATGTGCCAGTCACAGAATTCATAGTTCATTCACAGTCCACTCCCGGCAGACGCAAAGCAACCCAAAACACAACACTACCATTCATTGCAGTTGGTATGAGTTTATCCTCCTGAAAATCTCCTCATGCATGTTTTCTTTTTGCTCTGTCCAACAGTTCTATCTTTGATTTGTCTGTCCAGATTATATTATTCCACAAGGCCTTGTGTTCATATTTTTACCAACATTCAGTATTATTTCTTCCACTGTATCTCCCATGTGGGTCAAAATTGTTACTGCACTACAGTCACCTGCAGATCTTGGGATGAAATCTCTTGGAGACATACGCCAGACAGTCTGTACACAGGCTGAAATTATCTGTTGCAAATTCATCCATCCATCTTCCTCCGCTAATCTCGGGCCGGGTCGCGGGAGCAGCAGCCCAAGCAGGGAAGCCCAGACCTCCCTCTCCCCAGCCAACTCCTCCAGCTTGTTCGGGGGAACACCAAGGCGTTCCCAGGCCAGCCGAGAGATATAATCTCTCCAGCGTGTCCTGGGTCTGCCCTGGGGCCTCCTCCCATTTTATACTCAGCTCTCTTTTCACCACAACGGACCGGTACAGCGTCCGCATCACTGCAGCCGCAGGACCAATCTGCCTGTCGATCTCCCGTTCCCTTCTTCCGTCACTCGTGAACAAGACCCCGAGATACTTGAACTCCTCCACTTGGGGCAAGAACTCGTCCCTGACCTGGAGTGGGCACTCCACCCTTTTCCGGCTGAGGACCATGGCCTTGGATTTGGAGGTGCTGATTCTCATTCCCACCGCTTCACACTCGGCTGCGAACCGTTTC
>VOQK01030729.1:0-11239 GCA_015052645.1 Benitochromis conjunctus
GAGGGAACACGAGGGAGAAACAAGGCACAAGAACTCACACAATTAAATAAACACGGACACGCAGAGGGAGACACAGAAGGCAAAGACACAAGGGGAACCTCATAGACAGAAGCTAAACAGAATAACCAAGGCACTATGGAATAACCCCTAAGAATAACAAAGTAAACCTTTGTCAGTAAACATGACAAAAAACACAAAACTCAGAATGCTGGGTCAACATGACCCAGGACCATGACAATGCCTTCCACTTCTTTCCTTCGCCTCAAAACATTTCTTCTCCTTTAAGTGAGAAGGAGGGAGCATAGTGACAGTAGCCATCAAACTGTATTATCAGAATAATACTAGTAAAGAAGAAGCGAGTGATGCTCCAACTAAGTGAAAGTGAAATGCATCTTGCAGCCACATTATTTTTGCATCTATTCATTCGCTTCTGCTGGAGCCTATCCCAGCTGTCCTAGGGGAAGAGGCAGAGTACACCCTGGACAGGTTGCCAGTCTGTTGCAGGGCTAACACATAGGCAACCATTCACACACACCTATGGGCAATCTAGAGTTTCCAATTAACCTATCCCCACTAACTGCATGCCTTTGGACTGTGGGAGGAAGTCAGAGAGAACCCACGCAAACATGGGGAGAACATGCAAACTCCACACAGAAAGACTGATGGTGGAATTGAACTCAGGACCTTCTTGCTGTGAGACAACAGTGCTAATTACCGTGCCACCCTTTTGCATTAATAGAGAAATTGATATGTTGATCCTTGATTGATTTCTCCCCACATGACTGTTTGAACTGATTGAAATGCCTGATCAAGGGATCAAAGGCTGAAATGTTCCTCTTGCTGACGTGATGTTTTAGACTTTTGAACACTGTCACTTTAGGTGATACCCTTATTTCCCAAGCATGAGGTTTTTCATATTTTAAGAAGTTTGTGCAGTGACAAATATTTATATGTTTAGACAAATTGTGTTATTTGAATGTGCTGAGAGGGAAAAAACTGTCTCCAGGTCCAGATTTTTTAATTTCCTCTTTTTTCATGTCCCTTAAATCACTTCTGTTGTGTTAGGGTTAGGGTTGGCATTCTTCCATTTGCTGGTGTTTTGTTGCCCACTCAGGGCCACTATATCTTAGCCTGTATTTGACAGGAAAGTAAGGAGAGATTGAGGGTTAATGGCATGAAAGATGAGGTCTGTGGCAGACTTGAACACAGGCCCCTGCAGCAAGGACTCTAGCCTTCAGTAAACAGGTTGCCACGTCAATCAGGTGAGACATACTGGCACCTGACTGCTGTAAATCTTTATGTTGCCTTATTAAACAAGTTAAAACTCATACACAGATGGTTGAAAATACAGCAACCTGCCCTCTACCAAAGAAAGAAACACAAGGAGCACGTTACTCCTGTGTTGCTGCTAATGAAATTTAGAATAAAATATTACGGCCTGCACTCTTGCAGTCTCTCGCTATTAGATTACCTCAAATGGCAAATTGCATTTTTAATATGTTTAACATAACGACGTTGCTTTCTTAACGAATGCTTTTGTCGTTCTCGTTTGTCTGACGTTTTTGTTTTTCCTTTAAATCTAATTTTTGCATGCGTTGGTTTTTATCCTCCATCTAGTGGAAGCACGAATGACAGTAGCTGTCAGGTGTGCCCCGACCTGTTAAGTGTTAGGCAGAGAATTTTTAAAAAGAGGTCAGGGAGCATTTTAATGATCATTGCATCCATGACATGTGGTTTATATTCTTTCCTTTCTTCTCAGTTCCTCTTTTCTTCCATCTCAGTCTGTTTCTATCCATCCATCCCTCCATCTGCTGCTCTGCATCCATCTGTCTCTGTGTCCTTTTACCAGCTTGCACTTACAACACGCATGTCTGTCAAGCCTTTGCAGTCAATTATCTCCCTCTTTTAAAGAGTTCATCTTAATGTTTGCCCTAGAATTGATTAACCAATAGCAGGACAGGTGACCATTGATGAAACAATCAATTGTATGGCTCTCTTGAGAAATGGTCCTAAGGGCAAGTTGCATAAAAACGCACATGTATACAGGAAGACAGACAGACTGGCAGCAGCTGTGTACATAGATCACAATAAAAAAGAAGGCAGAGACAAAGCAAACAGGATTCCCTGTAATTTAATTATCGTGATCACATCATATCGTTTTATTATGCTATGTTGTTACGGCCCCTTATTACTATGCCGGCAAAATCACATTTCTGCTTCGGATCGAATGCGTTTAAAGTTGCTGGCACCTGGGCCAAGCATGGCGAGCACACACGAGCACACACCAGACGACGCGCACAGACACACACACACACGTGCGCTCTAAAACCAATGGCAGCATGCTAAACAGCAGGCGTCTTCTATTAAATCAAATCAGCATGAGATGACATGTTATCTATTCTAAGCGCACTCTGTGGCTCTCAAATCTTTTATCAAAAAATACAGCTAACACCCCGCACGCTTCCAGTCGGCGTGTGTCTCCAAGGTGCGTGTGTGTGTGACAGATATTAAATGGGCTTTGTCTTGTTCTGCTCCTCAGGAAATGAACCTGACATTACTCATCTATCACAACCGCTATCCCTCCCCTCATCTCTCCGCTCTTCTCGTCTTTACCTCCTCTCTCCCTGCGCCTCTCTCCGTCACCCCGGTCTCCTCAGCGTTTTTCTTCCCTCTCACTGCCCTTCTTTCTTTCTGGCCTGTTCAAATCTTCTTTTGTCTTCTTCCTTCTGTCTGTTCGATCACAATTCATTGCCGGATATGCCTCATTCTCCCTCTGTCTCTTTCTCCTTTTCATCGCGTATTCTACCCAACTCTCCTTGCGTACAGTACGTTCCATTTTTCTCATTTCCCATAACTTTTTTACCCCCCCCCCATTTGTACTCTAAATTATAACACTTTCTCCTCCCATCTGTTTTTTCTCCCTGCGTCTATCGCTCTCCTCTCCTGTCAATCTTCAAATCTGCTCCTTTCCATCATTACTGCTTGCACCATTCTTCTTCTCTACTCATCTTTTAAACAGCCCTGTTCCCCTGCTCAGCTATCCATCCTGCGCTTATTCAAGTGCACAGAGACCTCTGATAATATGAATGCAATGGCAGTTTTTTTGGGGGGGGGAGGGGTTCTGTCCCTGAATCCACATAGCCTCTTCAGCTTCTTCCATCTTGTCTGATTAGAGTTTGTCTGATCAGTTCCACATTAAAACAAAAGTCTAAAACTGTGCATGTGTCAGTTTCAAGTTCACTCCGAAATGATTTCATGCACATTGCCTCCCACAATGATGATTGCGTTCTGTTTCCTTCTGTTCTCCAATGACAACGACAGCAAGCAGCTGATGATAGAAGCTAACGGCACACAGGACAGGTGTCTGCAAATTCAGAAAGCTTTCACCTGTCAATTCTCAAACCCGTCCTCGTATAGTTTAATCATGGAATTTAATCCTAACAACACAGCCAGATGCTTTCTTAACTGTTGCCGCAGCGCCATTGGGATATTAAAAGGAGCAATGTTCCCGTTGAGGGGTAATGTGGCTCTGTAGATATTAACACTGCACATGAAACAAAGTAATATTAAACCAATTTTGATTGTAATTTCTTGGGCTTGTTCTCGTGCTCTCTGCAAGAGCGCTGTTATTTATCTTTTTTTTTAAAGCAGTTACAAGGAATGAGAAGAGACTTACACGGCATATGTTTTGTTGAAGGTCTCACCACAGCAAAATGAAAAAATGAAATTACAATAAATGAGGATTAGATTAGATGAAGAAAATAATGACAAATAAACCCCAATGGCAACGAATCAAAATTCTTAAAATAAGTATAATTATAAACAAACATATATAACAGTAATATATACAGAGAAGCTTCATTCTTATTTAATTTGTCGTATATTATATATTTAGTAAAGACATCTGAGATGCTGCCACTTTTAGAAACTCAAGAACAATTAGGGTCTGATTTCTTAATATAAAATCTCATTTGGCCTTCAAGCACATACGTCTGCAAATAAAGCTCCTAGCTTTAATTTGATTCAGACACTCTTTGTGGCCAAAATCAGCTCTTAAATATAGGTGAGACTGAATATTGATAAGTGAATATATCATAATGCCAAAATTTCAGTATTTTTATTAAAACATGCACCAGCTCTAAACATATTCCACCCGACAGCACTGATAGCAGAGTCACTGTTTACAGGGACAGGGTGTAGAAATAAGTGACTTCCACAAAAAAAGTTTTTATGCATTTAAGGGGAAATATGATCATAAAGGAAGTTTTTCATTCCCACAGTTGCAAAGTTCTTTCTCATAGAGGGTTACGTGATGCTGGGTTTTTATCCAGAGCACTGTAGGGTCTTTACCGTACAGTAAAAGCATTTTGAAAATGAATGTCGTGATTTGATTCTGTATAAGTAAAACATCAGTTTGGTGTTTATAAAGCAGTAGAGTAAAATTTACAGAAATCTTAAAGTTACTCACTTGGTGCCTCTGCTGTGTTCACTCCTCGTGTCTAAACAAGCCAATTAGCATTGCTGAAGAGTGACGCATCAGCCTAAATCTCTAAACACAATCCAATCAGAAGCACTGCAGGGTGGGTCATAACTGTAGGATTCCTGTATTGTATTTTCAAAGTAAAAGCCATCTAGAGTGACACACATTGACTCGTGCCATTTTTTTGTCTCGTTTTTGAAATAAATAAATAAATAAATGACCGAAGTCCAAACTTCAGTGACCCCGTAGCTGTTTGCTCCATAACTAATGAAAGACTCTTTGTGGTGGCACTTATCAGATGTAGAGGGGGGAAGCGAATTGAAGCTAACATACTTGCAGTGAAGAAGAAGAAACTCTGCTCAGCAGAAAAGGTAGAGAACAGAGGAAAGCAAATCATCTCTTTTTCCGCAGCAGATCATCTGCCTCCATCTCGCCCGGTCACTATCATCCTCCTCTGTCAAACCAACCTTCTGCATGTCCTCCTTCACTATATCCATGAATATCCTCAGTGGTCTTTTCCTTCTGCCAGGCAGCTCCATCTTTGTCCAATATATCCGCTATCCTTCCTCTCCACATGTCCAAACCATTTCAGCCTTGCCTCTTTAACAGTCTCCAGACTGCCCCACCTGAACTGTCCCTCTGATGTACACATTTCTAAAATTGTCCATTGTGGTCACTCCCAATGAAAATCAGAGCATCTTCATGTACATGTTCATGTGTGTACATGGCACTAAAAGTAACAGTTCCATTTTCACACTAAAATAAGTAATATGCAGTGATTGCTTATTTATGTGCAGTGATATCAGTGCAGGCCTTAAAAATATAGCATCAGTTGGTATATGTAGTAAGCACGACAGATTCAGTGTGCAACAAGAAAGCTCATTTTATTTACCTGGTGAGCCGAGGTGCCTTTTTTACTAACCCGAAATATATTTAGTATTTTGTCTTCATCATATACTGTACTTGGAAGTGAAATAATACAAATATGGAATATAATGTGTGTCACACAAAGTCTCTGTTGTAATGGCTTAGAAAAATGGATGTGTCAGGATGAGTAGAAAAGAGAATATGTCTGAATCTAAATACATAGCGTTGTGTCATTTAGTGAGGCTCTAATAAAATCAGATGGCAGCTCTCGACAGATTTCATTTCTCTGAGTAGCTCTCATGGTAAAAAGGTTTGAGGCTTTTTAACAAATTCAAGCTTATAAAAAAAAATAACAGTGGATCATTCAGTGTGTGGTGATTGGAACTGAAAAATCATTTCATTTATCCAGCCATGGAACCATACTGAAGTATTTATTTGGTATAATAGATTTTATACAATGTGTGGGCAGATTCTGGACTGAAAATTCACCAGAATTGTAGGTGGGCAGATCCTTAAAACCCGATTTTCCAATAAATGTTCCTCCATCTTCTGTGTGCGTTGTCGAGTTCTGAGCTGCTCTCACCACCTCTCTCCCGTTTCTTTGATGCTGTCAGACAGAAATCACTGAGACAAAGTGTTCCAGGTTCAACCTTTTATTTTAGAGATAATCAGTCGCAAATCCTTTTTGGAGATCAACAGTCACACACAATCCATGCTACGCCCTGTTGATCTGAAACTTTTTGACTCACCAGTTACTCTTATAAGTTTGCATCCCACCCCTTAACACCTGACTGTCAACCCTCATGTAAAAGCTACTAAACAACCCTCCCAGACTCCCCACAGTTATAATAAATGTATTTAGCCACAGCCCTGTATATTGCACTGTATATGTCCCTATATTTTCATTGCTCATCAGATAGAATTGGTAAACTGCTACAGTTTCTGTCTCGCTGTTCATAGAAATTTCTGAGCTTCAATTTTAGACTTTATGAAAAACATAACACTTTTCAGGTACAAATAATTATAATATCTTGTTAAATTAACACTATTTTTTAAGTTTTCAGTTGAGCAGGACTAAAAGCATTTGCTGTCTAGTTGCAACATTACCAATTTATCATTAGCTACGTAATAGTTAAACAGCTAACGACAGCATGTGCCGGCCTGGTTAATATTTTGATAACTCTTTAATTCTTTAATGTTTAATGTAAGTGGCTTGTAATGCACTTATCAAGCCACTCCGCTACAGTCACTAAATCTTCAACACAGTCATTACAAGAAGGCAAGAACATCACAACAGGACTGGAGATGGAGTAACAATTGCTAATAAAAAGCTAATTTCAGCTGCTCGCTTGTCACAAGGGGTTGCTATAGCGGGCAGGTCCACGCGGTTGGTTTGGCAGAGTTTTATACCAGATGCCCTTTCTGATAAAATCCCAAAGGGTACTTGTATATTTGTGAATTGAATGAGCAAACCTTTATTTGCAAGCAAATGTATAAACCACTACACTATGGAGCCACACAATGAAAACATAGTGTAGATATAGTAGGCAAATATCCCTCACCAAGAATTTAGCAAAGACACTAAGCAGGAAGCAAAGCACATGCACTGGGGAAAAAGGTGGCTGTTACCTGATCAAACATCCTCACCAAACTTGTAACAAAAGCTGTCGACGAGCGTCGACAGGTACTACTGCAGCCTCTGGAAGACAAAATGTAGCTCCAATCGAAGGTTGCAAGGCTCCTGGCAAAGTTGGTAAGGACTGATGCTAGCTAACACTAACAACAAATATGGACTGCGTTTAAAGGCGAGAAGATGAAAAGGAGGTGGTTGCTGGTTGCCAGGCCCCTTTATCAAGTTGCTTGCATCAAGTTTAAGTTTGGACGTCTGGGGTGTAAATGGGTAATTAGACGTCTTGTATATAGTGCTTTGAGTGCTCAAGTAGCGTTGAAGAGCACCATATAAGAACCAGTTAATTTACCATTATCAAATACTGTCTGTTCAGCTGCTAGTGAGGGGAGGGGCTTGTTTGTCAGCTGGAGGAGGCAAACTTTCAGTTCGTTTTGGTATTAAAAAGTACTGTAACTATTGGTTTTGGTGATATCCCTGGTAACAGTGAGGAGTTAAATATCCCACAAGCTGTATGCACGACTAAGAACTGTTAGCATGCAAATTTTAATGTAGAAGTATTTTCCTTAAACCCGCAAAAACTTTCAAAGCATACTGATTACACCTTTTCAACGATATGATTCAAATTGAAGCCTCCGCTCCATGATTTCAGCACCTCTCATTTTATATTTTCTCATTGGGTGAGTCAGTGTGTGCGTAATGTGTTACATTTTAGTTAGTGTCATCATGACCTGACCCCCATGGACCAGTACCAATTTATAGCACACACACACACTCACACACACTCAGTGGTGGTCCCCTTCTAACGAGCAGAACCACCATGCGGTCTCTTCATTAGCCCTCAGGGCCTTTCAGCCATATCGTAGAAACCATAAAAATAGCTTTGCCATTTAACAGACACACAGACACATGCACATGGACAAAAACACACCGATACTGTGTCATTACCATTGACATCATGGACACGGGCATCTGGGCAAGTCACAGAAGAAACAAAATGAGTAGGCGATAAAGGCAGGGAGGCTGAAACAAAAAGACATCAGAGCACAGAGAGGAGCAGAAAGAAAGAAAAAGCAGACATATGGAGAAAGTGAGACCGATGGACGGGGTGATGAAAAGACAGAGAGGAGAATGAATGAAGTGCATTGTGATGTCCTTAACTGTTTTTCCATCAGATTATTGTGCTTCCTCAGTGCCGTTTATCACCGTGGCAACTGTCACATAGACGTGTCGATGTGGGGGCGATGGGAAGTGAAGATGTGTTATTCTAGGCAGGAAAAAGAAATTGTAGGGCCGCTACAGACCAGAATAATGGACGTTGGTGTTTAATAATCGTCCACGGTGGAACGAATATTTTCATTCCTCAGGCATCGTCTGTTCAGCAGGGTGTGGTGAGAGAGAGAGAGTCACAGCCTCTGATAAAGCCTGACGGTGATTTTCTTTTCTTCTTCTCCAGAAATTAATAACAATTTAAATTTGTCAAGAGATTTAAAAATGTGCTGTTCGTCATCAAGACTTGTAACGATCGGTATGCATCACTAGACGAATTCAGATGAAGAATTCTAGCAAATATATATAAAGTAATGAATAAATTATTATTCCATAAAATAAAGCTATTATTTGAGGTGAAGTGTCAGGGATGAACTCAGTAGTCTGACAGCCTGAGGAGAGGTGGGACAGCGTTGGATACTTCTGTGTCGCTTGCCAGATGGCAGCAGGGTGAACAGGCTGGTGTGAATGTTGTCTTTTTGTACCCTTTGGGCTCTGTGCAAACACCTCACTGACACCACTGATGCTCGGTACATGAGTGACAGTGATATTTTGAGTGGTTTGAGTCACCTGCTGCTGAACTTTCCTGTCTTAAATTTTGCCCATCACAGACCAGTTTTATCTTTCCATTTAGTATATTTTCTACAACGGCTGCACAATTAATCCAATTTTAAGGGAAGCCACGGTTTTGGCTTCCCACAATTTCATGAAAATGATTGAGTGATAATGAAAATGCATTCTCTACCAAAGCAAAAGCAAATTTAATGCTCTTTAAATCGATGCCTGACCACGTGCCTGCATGAGCCAGTCACAGCTGTTCCCTGCACCGTCCAGCGTAAACTTTCCTGGACTAGTCTGGATGAGTGACATTACATTAAAAGACACGACAAAGACATTCAAATGTTCAAAAGTTTGTCCCTCAAAGCAAAAAAAAAACATCAATTTTTTTGAAATTCTTCAGATTTAGAGCAGTAATGTCACCTAAATCCTATACAAAGCAATACAACAAACGTATTGAGCCGCCTGAAGCCACCCACAAACTGCTGTATAATTAATGCATGAAGCCCTAGAAAAACAGTGCACTGATTGCTAACGTGAATCGTTCAACAGCAACACAGACATCGGTTAAAGTGAGGCTGTACGGCGTGCCAGCTCACAAAGAGGCACTCAAATCACCATCGCAGTTGTATTCCATTTAGCCAATAAACACTGCGAGGAAGGACAACTTCCGAGAAATGGTCAACTTCCTGGAGAAAAGATACGTTATCCCCTCATGCAATTGTGTGCAAAGCATTGCAGGGGTAATGAAGAGAGATCACACAGTGCTCAAGTACCTTATTAATATCCATCATGCAGGTTAGATGAATGGAGTGAAAGATGTGATGTTTTGCTTCTCGGAGATGCACTCAGGTCAGGTCACTAAACACATCATTTGTCTGCGACGATGCTTAAATTAACAAGGATGTAGCAAGTGAAAGCAGTAACATTGTTTATTTAATATAAGGTTTTTTTCATATTTTTAATTTTCTTCTAAGAGATTAACTGAATTTAGGCGAATTAAGAGGAACAATTTTATTTTGATCCACGGAAGATGTGGAAGCAGTGTTTCTGTTTATATGACAGTGCAATAATAACATTCTTGTCACTAAAATCAATCAATAATTGTCACAAATGATCATCATCTTCATATAGATGCGATAATGATTTAGGCCGTAATTGTGCCGCCCTACTTCCTATTACTTCTTTATAAAGGTCACCAATAAAGGCACGCTTAAAAGGAATCTCATGACTACATGTACAGCATGTGTGTGCTTGGAAAAAGGTAGAGCGTTTGCTAGATACAGTGTCTTACTGAGGCTCACCAAAAACAATTACATATAATACAGCTGTGATGAAAAGTGTTGTTCAATAATTGAACCGCAGCCCTATAATGCACTGCTCTACATAATACAGCACCACAAATAACACAGAGCCTGTTTGCTTGATCCTCAGCCTGAGGCACTCTCTCTAAACATGATTTTCTATCTCGGTCTCTTTGTGTCGCTATCTAGTTATCACTCCTCGTGCTTGTGTGTGTACTCAGTGTGTGTGTGTGTCCGTCCTGTGTGGGTGTGCATGTGAAGGTTTCTGCCATTCGGCTTTTTTCTCGTTATCCGCGAATACTTTTTCATGATGAGATTCTTTTCAGTGCCTAATGTCAAAGATCATGTGCTCGCCCACACACACACACAGCATGTATGCAGCCTGAGATACCGCTCATATATGCTGAGAGGACGGGTGTGAGGGAAAATGGACTGATTGTGTGTGGGTGTACGGGTCGACTTTTTGTTCCACAAGTTTGAGCATTTCTGGATAGTTCTTTGTCCTCGGGGAGTCTCAAAGCGGCGTCATTCTCAAATGTGAGTGTGTGTGTTTTTAAAAAAGGAAGATTTAGAGGGAGAGGAGATGGTGGTGCTTCAGACGTGTACCCCGCACTAAAACACGTTGCCATTTTCTTGACCTTGAAATGCACTTCTGCTATTTGTTTCTTTTGTGCCTTGCACAGTTCATATGGTGGGATGATGGGCACAACAAGACGGGATGTCTAGCCACTCGGGGAACTGGGATGTGAGGTGTTGATGTTTAGATGATAAAAATAAATGTAAGTGATGAAAAGTAGTAATTTTTTATTGTTCTATTTTATTTTAGACTATAATATTATCACTTAATTTGGACCTGTTGCAGCACCTTTTTACAGGTTTTGTTTTTATTCACCACTATCCTTGTGGACTTGAGCTTGTGATTTCTGATTTTGAAGTTGTGGTTGGACTGTTTGAAAAAAGACAGCCTTGATGGTTGTGTGAAAGAGAAGATGACAAGAGGAAAATACTAGTGAATGCTTCTGTAGATAATAATAATAATAATAATAATGTATACTTTATTGATCCCGTAGGAAATTAGTCTCTGCATTTAACCCATTCACACTCAGTGAAGCAGTGGGCAGCCACCAATCTGGC
>VOQK01030730.1:18791-30272 GCA_015052645.1 Benitochromis conjunctus
CTAATGATTCTTGTCATGGCACCGAGCTGAAAATTGAGGCTCTCTCAGATCCCCCAGTGTAACTCAGCCTTTATCTTTCAACTTTCAAATCCCAGAAGCTCCTTAAGTCCTCTCTTTGGAGAGTCAGCACCAAAAGCCAAATCTCTCAGTCAATTTACCAGCCAGCCTAGTCGTCATTATTTTGCGCTCGCTGCCATGATCTTACTATCATTAAAATTCATCCCTTACATAACCATCAAGGACGCGATACCTCTTGCTGCGAAGAACAGAATACACCGTGTGTGCAAACAGAAGCACACACACACACACGATTGCAGTTTATTTTTATGTTTTTATACACTTATTTACTCTCCTCCATTTTGGCAGAAGCGGTGATTCAAAAGGAATGGATGCTCGGTAAGCACGAGCCCTGTGTGAAATATTCAAATGGCGGCCTATTTACATAGGCTGGAGAGTTTCTCTCCCACTGCCATCACATGTTTGTTATGTGATATAAAAAGAGAGACAGCGGCAACTCCTGAGACCTCATCCACATATATTATGCACCAAGCGCAGTCTTTTTATAGCAAGTATAAACACATTCGTTTGCTGCATTAAAATCCACTCAAAATGTTGGCAGTTGTCAGGGTTTGGACAAAAGATACGCCATGTCTTCCTTTACAATAGGTGAAGTGTGTGTGTGTCTTTAGTGAAGGATAGAGTATTTGAAGAGACTAGCAGTAGAGAGTTTGTTGTGTGTGCTTATGCAAAGATCCAGTGTGCTCCCATACCTGTGTGCAAAGGAGCACTTCTCAGTGTGTTTGTGTGTGTGTGTTCGGCCGCGCTGCCAGACGGCTGCTATCTTTGCAAGTCAGACGGGCAGGGAGGCTGCCGAGGCACGCCAAACGTTTGAAGTGCTATTCTCTCCCAGAAGTTCGATCCACCCTGAGGAAATTTGTCATGTTGTTCTACCTTTCTGATTCCCATATGGCAGGGTTGAGTGGAAGGGTATTTGTCCTTATTTGCTGTCAGTGTTTCAATACACACAAACGCTGGTTAAAGTAACTAAGAAATTAGTTTTTCACCTCGCTGCATTTTTTTTCCTTCTCCTTTTAGTTAATTTTTTTTTTTCAGCCAGCATTCATTATCCGGTCGTTCATTCTTGGTGGGGTGTTTTTTTTCTTTCCAACCAAATGACTCAACAAACGTTGATAGCCTCAATATTTTCCACCACAGAATATATCCTGGTGGTAGCTCTCGCCATTAACTCTGAACTGAATGTCTTCCTTTTCAATAGTTAATTAACCCGCACCCTCCTCCTTCCGCTTCCCATATTAACGCGAGCGACTCCTTCGCGACCCATCGAGACCTCGAACCAGTAAGTGAAAATGAGACGGAAAGGGGAAGATGAAAGGGCGGCGAAAGAGAGACGTAGATGGCAAAAAAGAGAGGGGGAGAAAGAGAGAAGAGAGCATGTTGTCTAGAGCCAGAGAACCTCAAGAGTGATTCAGCCATTGTTACTCATCCCCTCCTTTTTGCAAGAGGGCTCATGTCATGAGTATTTTAAGTGCTCTCCATTCTGTTGTTCTCCTTTAATCCTGTTAGATAACTCTTTTTCTCCCTCCTCCTTCTGAGTCTTTCTATTTCTTCTCTTTCCTCCTCCGCTCCCCCGCTGCCCACTCAGCAAACGGCGAGTCTTATGTTTTCTGCCACAAGAAAAGATAGCATGCCTAAACAAGGTAGAGATGGGGGGAAAAAAGAAGAGGAGGGGAGGAAGTGAAAGCAGAAAGGGAAGGGAGGAATGCAGGAGAGGGGAAATGACAAAGATGTGGCAGTACTGGTAGGTGTTGGAGAAATGCACTGGCGAGTGCAGGATCATTTGTTATGAGGAGGGATGAGCGTGGACGAGAGCCAAGGCAGTGGCGAGTGAGTTGTGGAGTGGAGTCTGCACAAGCAGCGGCTTGTGGTTAGGACGCAGAGAGTTTGAGGTTGATTTGAAATGCGCGTAACTTGGAAGGTGTTTTAAAATCCACAATCTGAATAATTAAGAACAAACTAAAAAAAGTAGACTCGGCGCGACGGCCCTCTGCGTTTTATCCTGTTCTCCGTCACGGCCGTTCAAACAATCCTGCACGTGGCTAACCCAAGCACGCGCAATTTACACAAACACAGCAAGCGCTCTGGCACAAAAGTGCATTTGTAACCTTAAAACAGAGCTGCCTTTTCCCGTTGCCACCTGTTTGTTTTTTCTAAACATCTGATGATAAGAGGTTGAATCACACTTAGATCCAAACAATACGTGATGCAATGTTTCAAACCTGCCTTGTAATCACTGTGCGAAACCATCAACACTCCATCAGCCTCAAAAGAAGTCTGCTTCGCATAAAATGCATCTCCCACAAGCCAGCAGTCGCCAGCCCCGTCGTTTTACATGAGGACAATCACAAATGAGGAAGCGGCGGCGGTTCGCCCAGACGAGGTAGCCACTTAGCACAGGTGAGGTGGGGCAGCCACATTTTTGCAGCTCTTTCTGTGGGAGAGGGCAGAAAAAAATGGGTCACAGCAATACAGGAGGGTTTGCTTAGACCAATAGCACAGACTAGTGGTGAATGCTTAGAAGTGCATGAAAGCTGCAAGTCTTGGATCTGTGCTGTGATTTTTTTTTTTTCTTAGCATTTTCAGTTACATTCAGTCAAACTCAACAACCCTGAAATCAGCCATCATTGAATGTGTGTAATTTCCACTGATATATGGTTATTGCATTTAAGCAGCTCCATCACCACCACTTACTTAAACAAGCCCAAACCTCCTCATTTACATTCCGAGCACCTGACGGGTCCCTCTCTTCCTCTCTCTGCCAAAGAAATTAATTCAACACAAAGAGGAGGTGGGAGGGGCTGGCACTTGTGCTGGGAAGAATTTGCATGACCCAAAAATGCCCTGCCTCTTCTCCGACTCCATAAATCAAAGGGATAGAGAGAATCCCCCCGATGCCTCCTTTCTTTGTCCTCAAAGGTGATAAATTGATCCCCCGGTCGGCTAATAAGCAGAGGCACAGGGCGGCCCAAACTTCCCAAAGATTTATGCGAGCGAGAAGTGGATTTATAGCGGAGGAAATGTGAAAGATCTGGAGAACAAAATCTATTTACTTTATTCTTCCTCCCGGTGCTCGTGAGATTCGAGATGGAAACTCCACAGGGGCACACCCCCACCCCTCTTCACCCTCCATGGGGAGCGCAAACGTCACAGAAGCACGGACAACGGAAATAGAACATCTGTCACGGAGGCAATAAATGAGGTGGAATTCCCCGCTTTTGATTGATGAGCACGTGCTTCCGGTGGCAAACATTCTCAATGCGCGCGCCCGCCGCCCTTGGATTGGACCATAACCAGTTCGGCACAGTTATGATTAGGTTTCATTCCTGGACTTTGCCGAAAATCAATCTGACAGACACTTCTTAGGTTTGTCAGCGGTCTCGTCCGAAAGAATGTAGAAGGCAATCGAACAGCTTGCAGCTTTTGCCAGACATGAGAGAAACCTTTTAAGGCAACTCAACCAGTCATCTTAATGACGAGAGGTGATACAGTGACAGGAAAAGTGGTCTTTTAAGAAGATGATCAATGCTATCATCTTCTCTAAGGCTGACTGGGGGGAAAAAAAGGGGGCTGAATATAGTGGCATAGAGTTTCCTAAGAGTGCCAAAAGCTGGTGGAGCTAGCCCCCACCACCACCTCCTCCCTCTTCTGTCCTCCTTCCTCTCTCATTCTCTTCCTCTAGAGTCTCCCACTGTAGCATTAATGTGTTTTCCCTCTTCCATATTGCACCTCATCTGATTAAACACCCTTTACCCTCTGTGTGTGTCTTCCTTTTCCCCTCTTTTTCTTTTCTACCGAACCTCCTCTTCGCTTCTCGTCTACCGCACACCATCTCGCTCACTCCCCTCCTTGCACCGACAGCATGCTTATCCTGTTGCGTTGATGAGATATTTGAACGATTACCATTATGCATGCTGAGCAGATTATGATAGCCTTTGGGGAGGAGCGGTTTGAGCGTGATGGAAAGTTTTCCGCATGATAGAAAACTCCGCTGATAAGTGGGCTTCGGCTGCAAGCGAGGGAGAGAGGAGCGCGGAAGGGATGACGTCTCCGCTCGCTCGTTCTCCACCCGAACACCAATAGCCTCTCCCATTCGTCACTCAGCAGAGCTTGCATCGCGGCGGAGCGGTTTGGCGTGGAACAAAACTTGTTTGAGCTACGACATTTGACTTGTTGTATCAAAGGATGTCAGTGGGTAGCTTCGCTAATAAAGCCACATGTGCAAATATAACCCACGAGGGGGGTTACCTGCAACTTTGGATCCCTCACCGAGACAGCTCGCATGGTAAATGTGATATCCGTCAACATCAGCCCGACTGTTGCAACCCTATGCAAATGTGTCTAAAATATCAAACTCTCTCCCAAAAACATACCTTTTTTATTGTATTTTTTTATTTCTGTTCTTTTTTCTTTTTGGGGGGTAGGATGACAACAATCCTGAACAGACATATGATGCACTATATAGCTAATTCTACGTCTGTGCCGCAGAGGCAGCTCTGGGTACAGAGAGAGAGTGAAAGAAGCAAAAAAAAAAAAGGCAGATCCCTTCCCAAATGCTCATTTTTAGCTGGCTTGTTTGGGCACAGCGCACCAGAGCTGACGAGCTGAGCACAGAGTTTTTGACACAATGGTGTCAAACTCGGGACTGTGATGTTCAGCTCGCACAAGTGAATAGCGGTGCACCTGCTGGCAACACGCAGACACAGACACAAACAGACTGTTATCAAGTCTGAGTGGTAATTAGTGTGTTTGGGAGTGCTGCGAATCATAATGACTCATTTGCCTTACATTGTTTCATTAAAGAGGCTTTCAGAGACATGGCATATGGAACCAACTGGAAATGCTGAAGCCCATTTGGAAATGGCAGTGCTGTTAAGCATCCGTTTTAAAATGATAACAATTATAATATCAAAGTTGTTGTCTCTGTCAGAGTTTCGTTTCTTCACTCCTAGTCTAATCAAGTATTTATCAGATGGGCTGTTTTGTGTTTTCTGTGCTACACTGGGGCCAGTGCTAGGTTGAACTATGTTCCTTTTTTTCCCTTTTTAATATTTCTCTAAATTGCGTAAGAAAGCAAGCCCATTTATTTAAACCATGTATAATACTTTCTTTTGCTTTAATCAATTGAACCTGGTACTCAAGAACATAAAGCAGGTTATCACCCAATGCTGTTTCTCTACAATGCATTTTTACCCTCTTTCAGCTCAGTGTTTTGGTGTTATTCCCTGCAGCTCCCTTTATAGCTAGCTGTCGCCACTCTAATTAGCGCCGTTGCTTCAAGCAGCTGTCTTCAGTGACAAACATAGTTAGGAATGAGTTCCTAACAATCCTGATCCTGAGATACTCATCCTGAGATATTCATGATAATAACCCTCTCAGATCTGAGTCCTCATATATGCTAACTCTAACCCTAATCCCACCCCACACTTTGGGAGAGCAGCGCCTAGCATTGCTAGCAAACGATGCTTTGCAATATCAAACTAAAACCTAAAACCTAAATCCCAAATATCTTTTGAGATGATCTAAACTATAACAGTCAATGTGATTCAGAACATTCACATTATCATTGTATGACATTATAAAATATCTAAAAAGCTTCTGTTATTTACTGTAAGATGTGCATAGCCAACATAAGTGTGGTTGTTTTGCTGGCTGTTTTTTGTTATGCACGACTTCTATGCATCAAACTGTAATAAAATCCACATAACTGCACTGTTAAGATTAAAAACTGGTATATAGTTTGAAGTCTGCACTTTTGACCCGAGTGCAGATTATCTTGCTGCTGGATCATCTTAAAACGGTCATGTGATGTGAACGCACCGGTGCCTCTGTTGGCTCCAGAGGGTTAATAAGCAGAAATCACATGAGTTACATTCCAGTGGAGCATTTATCTGCCAGGCTGCAGTCTCCTCAGAGGTCCTCAGCCGAGGCTGTGTTAGCCATGCCACAGTCTCAGCTGAGGACCAAGGGTGACTGGGCTTTTTCTGTTAGGGCACCCACTGTCTGGAAGAATCTCCCTGACGAGAGCAGCTTGCTGTGCTCCTGATTGTCTTTTAAATGTCTCTTAAGGACATATTTTTATAAGTAGGCTTTTTCAGCGCTTCCACTTTGAGCTACTTTTATGTTGTCTCCTATTTTGTCTCATCATCCCATCTTCTTATTGTTGTTTTTGACAGTTTTATATTGCTTGTAATTTATTTGATAGTTTTAGAGCCCATCTGACACATTATATTGCCAAATGTATTCGCTTCTCTTCCTTCACACATATGAACTTGAGCGACATCCTATTCTTATTCCACAGGGTTTAATATGATGTCGGTCCACCTTCTGCAGCTATAACAGTTTTAACACTTCTGGGAAGATTTTCCAAAGGTTTTAGCGGTGTATATGTGAAATTTTGACTATTCTTCCAAAAGTGGATTTGTGAGACACTGATCAGACACTGACAGGCTGAGAAGGCCTGGCTTGCACTCTTGCTCTAATTCATCCCAAAGGTGTTCTGTTGGGCTGGGGAGAGGACTCTGTGCAGGCCAGTCAGGTTCTTCCACACCAAACTCGCTCATCCACATCTTTATGGACTTGCACTGTGCACCTTTGTGCACAGTCAGGAAGGGGCCAACCCCAAACTGTTCTCATGAAGTTGGGAGCATGAAATTGTCCAAAATGTCTTGCCATACTGAAGCATTAACAGTTCTTTTTACTAGACCTAAGGGGTCGAGCCCAGCTCCTGAAAAGCATTGAACTTTACACCTGTTACAATGCAAGGAAACTTAACAACTGACAGGCAGCATGCTGTCACGGTACCACGCTGGAATTCACTGAGCTCCTGAGAGCGACCGATTCTTTCACAAATATTTGCAGAAGCAGTCAGCATGGCATTACTATTGTTTCTTCTCATTAATAGTGTTTCTTGAAAAACGTACACTAGCTTGTGCTATCGGTAACTAGTCCTGTATTCAGCATCAGAATGTATTTTAGTCTACATTTCTAAAGTATCTTGGTGCCAGATTTTTCCAGAAGCTCTGAACTGGTTATAGAGTAATATTACAATAAACACTGAGCTAACCCTCCATACCCAGTCCATTTCCTGCTCTGTTTATACAAGCTCGATGGCGCCATAATTCTTTTGCTTTGTCAGCGGCACAGTGCGTACTGTATTACCACTCATTTATGACTAGGTGAGATCTTTCCAGCATTCAGTCATAGCACTAAAAAATATACAAATAGGAATTTGATTTTCTTTTTCTTCTAACTGCTCCCACTTGACTGGCATTTTAGAAGTTGTGTATCGATGGAAGTGATGTCTTCACCTCTCTCACTCTCTCGCAACATTCTGGTGGTTTTATGAGACGAGCTGGTGTCTCTGTTGGTTACTGTTCAGGGGGAAGGTCATAAATGGGCGATTTATGTCTGAAGTATAGCCAGGAATGCTGATGCTACTGTCAGAGAGCAGAGATACTGTCTGGTTGGGCTCACATTTAATGGAAACTATAAAGTCCACAACTGCATGTCCTAACTCACTCACTTTCCAGGATGTGCTCACACAGGGAAGGAGTTAGCATAACTGGCAGACAGAAATTGTATAGAAAGGCGTAATAAGACAGACGGACGATAAATTTGCTCTGTGTGACACCAGAGAAGGGTTCACATTTTCAGCATCTTGCATCACATTTCTGGTCTAATTTGCGGCATAAGTGCACCAAGTGTACCGCCGGCGCTAAAACTAATCGTCATAGAGACAAATGAAAACACTTCATTAGCGCTTAGAGTTCCAGCGGTGTCTGCATATGTAGCCGGTTAGACAGTACAAATGCTCCACTTGCAACACAATTTCACAATTTGATAAGCGCAAAGGTATTCATTACCACAGCGCCAGCTTACGTGACGCTTGCATTGATTACTGCACCTACTTTTTTTTTTTTTTTCCAACAGCTCTTATGTGCACTTCTACACCACCATTGTTAAGTTATGGGCATTTTAATTGCTGTAGACAGGGGTCCATTAGCATAGCTTCTTGGGTGGCCTTGGCCATGTTTCTCTAAATCATTAAGCTAATTATACAAGCTAATTAATCAGTATGCTTGGAATGGGCTGTGCGAGCAGACGCTGCTCTTTGTTGGCTTGCATAATGAAAGGGGTCCTTTTTTAGATGGGGGTGAAAAAATGGAGAAGGGGAGGGAGAATGAAACTTTGATCTCAAAAGTAAACATATGATTTTTGCATATCAAGTGCTTCGGCAAAGTGGGTGGGGGAACGAAAATATGTGAAGTAGCTTTTGCAGATGCAAAAAGTCAAGCGAGATTCACATTTGTGGCGCTTTGAAGATCACATGAGGACAGTGGATAGGAGAAGTAGTTTGTGCTGCGGTGTCCAACATCCAATTATCTGCGTGGAGGCTTTTTTGTGTGTTTTTTCCATGGGAGGCAAACACAGGCAGAGATCTGTCAATCACCGGTGCCACTGTGACATCGGCGAGTAGTAGGACAATCTTGAGGGCATATGTTCTACTTAACCTAAACCAAGCAAACGTTGAAGACTTAATATTTACGCCTCTACCTAAGAGTGAAAAGCAGCCTTTATACTGCTCGAATATTGTGTCCCTTTTCACAAGACAATCTGAAACCAGGGCCTTGAAAAAATAAACACACTCAAATAAAGCCCCATCTACATGCACTATGTCATTATACTGGCTGTGTGTGTGTGTGTCAAGCATATACTTGTGCTTTCTTGCACGCATTAAAAAAAGGCACTGTCAGAAATTATTACTTACAAGCAGACATAACCAAACATCCTGCCATCCTGTCTTCAGCAAAAGGTGGAGACACTGTCAGCATTCATGCAGGAGTTTTATTTTTAGCAGCTCTCATTATGCACAATGGAAAGTCATTTTCTCAAAGTACATGAAGCATGTTTACAAACCTAATAGGGCTACGGTGATAACACATCAGCGTGAAGAGACTACAGTGTGCGCCAGCTCATGCTTGTCTCCGTTCACCTCGGTGTGGTGACTCTGTATGCAAACTCAGCGCTGGCGTTCGGTACACTGATCTAAGTGTTTTAGTGGTGAATGGACTAAAGCGTGACACGTCCTGACCTCTTTGTCTCTTTACCCGCAGGGAAATTCGGAGGAGTTCTGTTCTTTCGTCGCTCTGGTCCGAGGCAGCAATCGCAGCTGATTATTCCAAACGGGTAAGATTGAAAAAAACAACAACAACAACAAAAAAAAACTCAAACCCTACAATTGTGTTATTTAATCTGAGAAACTCCACTGATGACAGCCACTCCACTGGGGGATTTCTTTTTGTCTTCCTCCAGCGTTCAAATGTCAGCAGTGCAGGAGAATAATAATGTCAACCCGCAGAAATCAAATGAGGGGTCAAACAAATAAATGATGTTAGTATGGATTAAGGTAAAGGTAGACTACATGTCTGGATGTGATGTATTGCTTACTTGTAGCAAATATTTTTCTTCTTTGTCTGACTTTTATTATGAACCGGGATGAATGTTGCACAAACTATAGAAAAATAAATGACTGCCTTTGCAAAGGCAGCCTGCTGTAATCATATCTCTGTTCTTTTTTAAATGCAGTTTTATTCAATAACAGTTTGAGATTAATTCCTCTGATGCTGTCAGTAGGGTACCATGTTGGGCTGATGACACACAAAGCATGCTAACGGTGCCCTCTGCAGTACAGTGATCTCCACTGCTGCTCTACTGTTTTAAGAGCAAATCTGTGCTCATAGGAAGACTGTGTAATGCACGCTGCTCACACTTCTCCCTATATTTGGACCTGTAAACACCCTGAATCTTAAGAATCACCTGCCGTATTAAAGGAGTATAATTGCAGCGTATAATTATACTGTTCTCCTAAAGCCGTGTCGTGACACTAAAGCTTTAATCTGCACTAGCTAAAGTTCGCACAACTGCAAACGCCGAACTGTACTGGGCTAAATCATGATGTCGCTCTCATTATCATCATCATAATAACGTTCCAGCTGGGATAATTAAAAGTACAGTTCATGTCCTTTTGGAAGTGAAGCCAAGTTACCCTCTATCACAGCGGCGTTTTTCAGCTCAATGAACAGTCCCGTGGTTTCCCCTGGAGGACTTGCGGGTGCAGCTGTAATTGGAGCGTTTGTGTTGCTCTGAGTTACTGCTCCCCGGGCAGAGGGCGGCACACACCAGAACATTCTTCTACATGTCCACAGGATTTCCAATGAACTCATCAAATATACTCGTAGGGCAAGCGTGTTGAGATCAAATTATCACACGCTCTGTTCTTAAGGAGGATTGAGACATGGCCCTCGTTTTTATATCCTGTTCCTGCTGGCAGCATCACATATATCCCTAAGTGTGTTAAATGAGATCGCAGGCACTAAGAATAAAAGCTCTTTTTCCCTCAGATGCCTTGGAACAAGGTTTCGGATGCTACTCGATGCCTTGTTGCAATTACCGGGACATTTGTAGAAAAGTTTGCAGGAGGCGCAGGTGGCACACTGATTCAAATTAAAGGTGACGGCGACAAATGCGACACGCGTGGAAAGGCGAAGCAAAGGCAGTTAAATACAGATAAGTGAGGAAGGCTAACTTTGTGTAAATGACAGCAGCAGAGTTGTCACTATCACGCTTCACTACTGTCGGAAGCCCTGTTTAAGAGCCATTAAGTCATTAAATTTAAATCGAATTCGCTGTTTCTTTTCAGGGGAAAAAAACAAACATTAGGGGCACTGTTGTTAAAAGATGCAGTAATGCATTTTTACAAAGAACTGCGGGTACATAGGTGCCCTACGCCTGTCAGATGGAGTTGTGTTATATAAAGTGGAATTCACAGCAGTAGCAGGTGACCTGGTTTAAAATAGCAGCCGAGAAGAAAAAAAGTTTCCTGAAACTAGGAAGTCTACTTCCTCAAAGTGCTTACAGTAACTGTGAAGTGACCCGTTGCCACTGAAAAATGATCTTTGGCGCATTAAACAACCGAATCACTTAAAATTGTACAGTGTCGCAGACGTTTACTGCGTCACTGACGTGGCTCTAATACTAAAATAGCTTTTTGTTGCACAATACAAAAGTAATCTTTGTGTTTTGACGCAAACTGTTAGATGGGTAGGTATAAGTTCTTTTGGAGTAGGTTAAATTTTCAAGGATACACAAGTAGGTGTAACATTTAAGACTAAACTGGCTTCAGTATATTATATCATGGTTAGCAATGTGTGTGTGTGTGTGTGTGTGTGTGTGCGCACCCATCCAAGTGTTGTGGGCCAGACCTGGCTCCAATGATTTATTACACCGCTTGAAGGGATTTGTACTTTCATGAGGTCACATGAGTAGCATGTCAGTCAGGCATAGCAAAGTGTTCTCTTTGGCCCTGCTGGCAATTGGTAGGCATGCCAAAACAGAAAAAAAAAA
>VOQK01030743.1:24359-40619 GCA_015052645.1 Benitochromis conjunctus
TGGTCAGCTGATATGGAATGAGTCTGTGTTAAGTGTCTTTTATTTATTTGGATAAGTGTGTGATTTCTCATAATATCTATTGCATAATTGTTACCGACAATAAGACACCGCATGCATAACTGTAAAAGTAATAATCACAAAACGTTATTAATCAGCCAATCACGTGGCCACAACTTGCATTTAAGCATGTAAATATCATGAGGAAGTAAGGCGATTTAAATTACTCTGAACATAGTAAGACTGTTGGTGCCAGACATACTGTCTCAGTAAAAACTACTGATCTACTGTGATTTCCCCAAACAGCCATCTCTATGTTTTACAGAGAATGGTCAACTAAAGAAAAAATATTCAGTGACCAGCAGTTCTCTGACTGAAACTACTGTGTTGATGTCAAAGCTCAGAGGAGAATGGCCAGACTGGTAGGAAGGCAACAGCAATTAAAATAACCACACATTACAACCGAGGTATGCAGAAGAGCATCCCTCAACCTTGACAGGCTACAGCAGCAGAAGACCAAAGAGTGCCAGTCCTGTCAGCTAATAGCAGGAACTGAGACTACAGTCCACACAAGCTTCCCAAAATTGGACAATAGTAGACTGGGAAAACGTTGCCAAGTTTAATGAGTCTAGCTTCTGCTAACTCAAACCCAGGCTCACCCACCGTGCCAAACCGGCACCATGGCTGGTGGAGCTTTGGAGACTGGTGGAGAGAGATGGTCTTGAGAGAGACCATCTGTCAAATTTGCCCTGGAGTCTGATTGGAAGATGCCACATCAAATAAAGACAACAAACAATCTGTGTTTCTTAAAAATGTCTGTATTCCATCAACATGGATTTTAAAATATCAATGATATAGTGCATGAACTTTTTTTAAACATTAATTAGTATTTGGCATGCAGGTTACAAAGGCACTCAAATTTATACAGATGAGCTACAAGTGGTAGTAAATAAAAACATGAATAGAAAACATGGATACAAGAAAAACAACACAATAAACTGTCAAACACTTGGCAACCCACAGGAAGTCTGTGGTCTGTGGCATACATTTAGACAGTAATCATCTTTTCTTCAGCTGTGAGGAATGGAAGGAAGAAAAACACAATTTACTGCAATATTTTCAAACACGATCAACAACAAAAATTAATCGATAGATTAAGTGTTAGATGTCAAGCCTGGCCTGCTGTTTTGGTCTACCAAGCTGTCTGGTTGGCCCAATGCGTCTTCCAGCATGTGTGCGCTGATGCTGCCGAAGGCCCTGGCGATAAATGAAGCTCTTCCCACAATCTCCGCACTCGTAGGGTCTCTCTCCAGTATGAAGTCTGTGGTGCACCTTTAGTTCCTCTGCTCTGGAGTAGCCTTTCCCACAAATGCTACAAATGAATGGTCTGTCTTTAATGTGGGTCTGGTAATGTGCTGTTAGGTAAGAGTTAATCCGAAATGTCTTCCCACAGATGGAACATGCAAACGGTCTCTCCCCGGAGTGCTGCATTTCATGCAGCTTGAGGGAGGAAGCGGTGTGGAATCCTTTGCCGCACTGAGAGCAGAGAAACGGTTTCTCCCCGGTATGGATGCGCTGATGAATTTGAATGTAGCTCTCGTTAATGAACCTCTTGCCACAGTCAGGGCAGGAGTAGGGCTTCTCCTTAATGTGGGTCTTCATGTGTTCTTCCAACTTTTCTTTTTCACTGAACTGAATGCCACAGCGGCGGCAGAAGAGAAGAGGTGGTGCGCTGGGCTCGACGGCGCCCGATTCAGAGGCTGTCTGAGTGTGTGAAGTGATGTGGTGTGCTTGCAAAGATGAATGACTGTCACAGTCTTTTCCACATTCCAGGCAACGGAGGGATGATCGAATCCTGGACTCGCCAGGCAGGGATTTTAAATATTCAGAGAGTTCTGATGCTATGGGATTCACCTCATCATCAAAATCCACAGCACCCTTATGACCTACAGAGAAGTGGAAGATTCAAACCATGTTTTACTCTTTTGCCTTGAGGTATAACAACCTCTGCAGTTCACAGAAGTTTAAGCTTACCTCACTTTTACATTGGGGTAAAAGTGCAAATAACTCAGGTCATAGGGTTAACAGGTAAGAGATCAAACCTTGAATTGGTTAATTATTATATAACAATCATTACAATTTTCCTACTTAATGACCAAGACAAGTCTATCAGTAAAATACATGGCAAATGCTACTCTGAAAACTGTAAATCATGCATTTTCAGCTCCGAGATAAAATGCATTTTTTAGCACTCCAGAGCAAAATAAAATGTAGCGAAAGATGCCATCCAGTGCAACAGTGCAATGCAATGCTTCTGGCTCATCAAGTATTGTATTTGCATTGTTAGCAACTCTCACCTAAGTGGACTTTGTAGTGCGTTTTGAGATTTCCCTTCTGGTTAAAACCACGACCACAGATGGAGCAGCAGTACGGTTTCTCCCCTGTGTGGATCAGCTCGTGCCTCTCTAGTTTGTAGGCATGTGGGAATTCTTTGCCACACACTGAGCAGTGGTACTCTACTTTTTCTTTGGGTTTCTTCAGGAGCTCAGGAGGTATTTCGATTGGTACACAGATCATTTTTCTGCCGGGGCGCTTCTTGCCTATGCAGATAGAAAAGAAGTGGAAATTACAAAGGTAGGCTGCTATTTTAAAGCTCAAACACAACTTCTAGCTCACAAACTGAAGTCTTCTTCAAAACGATCTGTTGAAAGTCAAACCAATTCTACACATCTGTCACCTACAAGAAAGAAAAACAAAAGCAGCAACATTTTGGCCATAAGATATTTATATACGGATCTCATTACCCAAATGCATATAAAGAAAAATTAGCTGCACATTTTTATTTTTATTTTTTTTGAAATGGACTTAAAAGTCCTATTTCTGGTGTATGTTGAAGGCATGTTCAGAGAATGTTCTGTCTTTAAATGCTTCCAAACTGTTTACACTGAAGCCGTCATGAGAAAAGCACTTACACTGTGTACACTTGCCAGCCACTTTGTTTGATACATCTGTTCAACTGCTCCTTAATGCAATATCTAATCAGCCAATCACGTGACAACAACTCTATGCATTTAAGCATGTAGACATCATCAAGAAGCCCTGCTGAAGCTTAAACTGAGCATCAGAATGGGGAAGAAAGGTCATTTAAGTAATTTTGAATGTGGCATGGTTGCTGGTGCCAGACACGGTGGTCTGAGTATTTCACAAACCCCTGATTGACTGGGTTTTTCCGGAGAACCGTCTCAAGGGTTTACAGAGGATGTCCAGTAAGCAGTAACCTGCTTAGCATAAGCATGACAGCTAAAGACACTTTGTGTGTTTTCTTGGTGTGAGCGCACCAATAACACAGGATAACATACAACATTTAAACTTATGTAACAGTTTGAGTATGACTGGTCATGATTAAAATATACATAGCATTTGTACAAACCCAATTCCAAAACAGTTGGTGTGTAAATAAAAATTGAATGCAATGATTTGCAATTCCCAAATGTAAGCCCATATTATATTCTCAACAGAACATAGAAAACAAACATCAAATGTCTCAAACTGACAAAATGTATCATTTCAAGAAAAATATTACCTCATTTTGAATGTGATGGCATCAACACAGCTCAAACAAATTGTGACAGGGCCGTGTTTCCCACTGTGTATCATTCTCTCTTCTTTTAACAAAGTCTGGGAGCATGTGGGAGCTGAGGAGACCAGTTAGCGGACTCTTGGGAATACTGTCCCAATCTTGTCTCATACAGACCCAGTCCTGGGTCATATTTTTCATTTCATGATGAGCCAAATATTTTTCGTTGCTGAAAGATCTGGAGTCTTAGCAGGCCAGTTCACCAAGCAAACTCTTCTACTAATGAAGCCATGGTGTTGAAACAGATGCAGTATAGAGTTTAGTACTGTCTATGCAAGCTCATCCCTCAAAACGATTTCTGGATGGGAGCGTATGTTGCTCTAAAACCTGTTTATACCTTTCAGCACTGATAATGCCTTTCCAGATGTGCAAACTGACAATTCCACAGGTACTATTGCATCCACATCGCATCACAGCAGGCTTTAAAAGTGAGCGCTGATAACAAGCTGCGTGGTCTCTTTCCTTTAATCCAAAGGACACGGCGTCCGTATTTTCCAAAAAGAATTTCACATTTCAGTTTGACTGACCACAAAACAAGTTTCCACTTTTCCTCAGTCTTTTTTAAATGAGCATTGGCCCAGAAAAGATAGCAGCATTTCAGGATTTTAGTACCTTTTAGCAGCTGAACACTGAGCTGGTTATTCACTGATTAGGTCATCTTATTAGCTCTTACCAGGTGAAACAGCCATGTTCTCTCCGTCTGCTTCACCAGATGTTTTGGTGTCTTTCCTTCTTCTATACGGTCGCTTTGCTGTTGAAAAAATAAATTCACAGATTTTAAGAATCACAGCATATAAGCAAATATCTGCTCTCGTCAGCTCCTGAAACTGAAGTCTGGATGTAATATTCGAGATTCAGGCTTATTTTTGTCTTTTCTTACCAGCAGCACGGCGGGCAGTTTTTGAGTTTAATTCTTCTGGTTCTGCCACTGCGTGCAAATTTCTCTTTCTTCGAGTACGCTGTGATACTTTAAGATTAAAAAGAAGAGTAATTATAACCAAAAAGAAGCACACGTAATTTCAGAGTAGTTAACATACATCAAGCTGCAGTAGAAAACACAAGAATAACTCACTGACCTCCTGAATCTGCCTCTAAGTCTTCAGCGGGCAGCAGTGGAGTTCGGGAAATCTTTCTTCTGCCTCTTCGTTTTGCTTTTGGATAAAGAAAAAAGCGGAACAGAAAGCTATTACACTGATGGTCTCGTTCCACCTCTTCTGAATGTGTACAATAAGCTACTACCTTTATACTTCAAGTCACTCACCAGCATTTGCAGGAACATCTAGCTCTGTGTCTGAGTTCTCCACATACACTACCGGAACCTTTTTCTTTCTTCTTGGTCTCTTTTCTGCTAACAAGTGCAAAACAAAATAACCTCAGGACCAAATCAGATGATTATTTAACAGTTTTCGTGTTTTCCTTCACTTGAGTTTACCACAGTATGAGGGGGAGGCAGCATTTATCTTTGCTCCCGTTGTTTTTTCCTCTGCATCCTCCCTTTCTTCATCTTCCCCCACAGAAACAACCTCCATGATGAGCGTTGGGCTGCTGCTG
Organism: Benitochromis conjunctus; assembly: GCA_015052645.1. Lineage (NCBI taxonomy): Eukaryota > Metazoa > Chordata > Actinopteri > Cichliformes > Cichlidae > Benitochromis > Benitochromis conjunctus. Next base: position 29,545 of record VOQK01030743.1, read on the forward strand.
TCTCCCTGGCTTTGGCCTCGCAGCTGAGACTCTGGCACGAAGACAGCCTGTGATCACAATCATTAAAAAACATCAGCAACACACCTCTAAAATCCTCCCTGACAGATGGTTTTTAAACTACTAACTGTATGTATAGCATCCCAACTATTCAGTAGCAGTATGTTTGTGTAGAGTAGGAAGCAAAGAGTGATGCCGCAGATGCAAATGAGCAATTTTGATTTGATTTATGACACTAACAGTCGACACTACAAGACTAAGAACACGCTCCTAGCACTCCTGTGGTGACTGAGATGCAATAATTACCCGATCTTAGAGATTAAACTGTGTTAAAATGAATTACCTTGGTAGGCGGAGGACCTGCTTTGCAATCAGCGCCTCGGTCAGGGCTGCCTGCTATAAAAATCAAAGCAGCTGGCTTAGGTTAAAGAAAAACTGACAGTGTGCAATCTACACAAAGAAGGAATGTCAATGTAATGATAAACTAAATGCAAAGTATGAGTGCTGTGAGTATCTTAGAAAGACTATAAATTTCTTCTGTTTTTTAATGTTATTTAAAATATCCTTTAGCTGAAAAGCTTTCAAATTCACACGAGAAACACAAACAAGGAAGGACCCTTGCACAAGTCGAGGGTTTCCGGTAAAACTGCGGTGCTGATAACTCACTGGAATCCCATTCAACCACTTCTCCATCAGAGTTGATTAATCCTCCAATCTCTTCCTCTTGCTCCTCCTCTTCTTCCTCACCCACCTCCTCCTCCCCTGCATGCAGTCTTACAGTCAAATGTAGCGTTTGGTCGTTTAGGTTTTCAGATGCCATCTTGAGTCCGTGTGACTTCGGGTGCTTACGTTTAGGAGAATTCTACAAACAGAAAACAGAGCTAAAAGGCAGTCACTTTCTACACGTGTGCAGCGTCCCAGACGTCAGAGCACATCTGTCCAAAGGAAGTGAAGAAGCAACTGAATGACAAAGTTATCTGCAGGTTCTGAACAATGAAACGTTTTTTGTCATGTTTACTCCTTACACCACTACTGGTGCATTTTAACTGAAACAATCAAGACTGAAGTGCAGACCTACAGCTTTAATTCAGGGGGTTTAAACCAAAGCATTGCATTAGCCATGTAGAACTTATAGCCATCCATTTTATATATACGTTTCCCATTTTCAGAGGCTAAAAGTAAAAGGCCCATTATGCTTTTACTCCATGAAAACTTAGGCAGATAAAGTATCTGGAGTTGATTATGATTGTTGAATTTGTCTTTGTTATCCTTTTATTTGAGTCCAAAAAGGAAAAAAAATGCTAGCAATGGCCAGTGCTACGCCTCAGCCTCCTGGTAGATACGCTTATGAGATGTCCTAGATGACGACAGAATCCTTTCCATAGTTAAGACAAACAACTTCACAACATCAACAACGCTGTGAAGAAACCATCACTGAGTCTACAATCAAGAAATGCCTTCATGAATGCAGTGTAGAGGGTTTACAACAAGGTGCAAACCACCGGTTACACTCAAGAACAGGAAGACCAAATCAGACTTTGCCAGAAAACATCGACAAGAGTCTCAACAGTTCAGAAAAAAATAATCTAAGATTCACCCAAAGCATTTAACTTGTACCAGAATGACGGGAAGAGAAAAGTATGGAGGAGAGAAACAGCAAATGATCTGAAGTATACCACATCATCTATCAAACAATGATGATGGTGGAGGCAATATTATGGTATAGCTAGTGTAAGCAGGTGATTACTGATGATGTGACCGCTGATAGAAGTGGCAGGATGAATTGTGATGTGTGCAGGGCTACACTGTCTGCTCAGATTCACCCATATGCTGCAAAACTGACTGGACAATGTTTCACAGTGCAAATCATTAATGACCCAAAGCAAACTGCAAATGCAACCCAAAAGTTTCTCAATGCAGATTAATGAGATATTCCTCAATGGCTAGATTGAAAAAAAAAAGAGACCCGCAAACAACCAACAACTGTAGGTGTCTGCAGTAAAGGCCTAGCAGAGCATCTCAAGGAGGAAACACAGCATTTGGTGATGCCCATGGCTGCCAGACTTCATGTAGTCAAAGAATTCTTATCCAAGCCTCAAAAACAACCCTTAAATTTAGGATTATGTTAGTTTGTCAAATGATTTTAAGCCTGCATTTCTTAAAGTTAAAGACATCATTTTGTTAAACTTCTTGACTTAAAGCTAAAACTCTGCACTTCAGTCACATATTGATTGCTTGATTTCAAATCCAGAGGCAAAACTGCAAAGACTGTTACTGTCCAAAAACACTGGACCTACTGAAACAAAGGGCCTCATATAAAAACAACTTCCTATTCTCATCCTCTGCCCTAACTCATGTGACATTTCAAATTGGAGCCACCAAGCACTCTCAACTGCAAAAACCTAAAAGGTCTGTAAACTGCTAATCCACCATTAATGAAGCCTCGTAGAGAGTAGCTGCATATTCGAGGAATGTCATCATTACTATTTTGAACCCAAAGGGCCAGATTTACGTGCGGGTTGCGTCAGCGTGAACCGGGTTTTGGAATAAAAAAAAAGTGTTCTCACTATTTACAGAGGCAGTGCAGTGACATGACTGCATGTAAGAGGTGGGAGCTAATTTCCCAACGTGCAAAATATAGCAAGGAGAATATAGATTTACCAACATTACCACTGATTTAAATCAGAAAAAAATGCATGTCTTATTTGTACAACTAATCACACTTATCACCGCTGTTTTCTCCCGTTTACTAAATCTGGCCTGGAAAAAATACAACCTTGGTTCAAAAGGTTTACTAAACTGTACAAAGAAGTCTCACACTGGGGAACTTGAAGTCATGCAGTCAAAACTTAGCACAAAAAAGCATTTTGTTTCTAAATTTTGAGGAAAACAAGGGAAAAAAGAAAAAAAAACAAACCCCAACAGGATCTCAAAAATAGTGGGAAATTCAACACCACTTTGTTTTTATGCAGCTTCCAACAGAGCAGCACTACACAGTGACATAAAGAAGCAATTACTTACAGAGTTAAATACCAGGCAAGAGAGAATTAAAATTTAAGGAGGATTTTTTCTAGTAACTATTTTTTGTACTTAACACAGCAGAGCTGGACCACTCTGGGTCAGGGAAAATTAAAAGCTACTTCTACATCTTCAAGTCAGTCTTCAAACAACAGCCATTCTTCCTGTATGCACCATACAAAAGCATCCCTTCCTAAAGTGTTTATAATGTAAGCAATGTTACAAAGTCCTCGTCTTATCATCGTCCCGCCACTGCAGTCAAAAATATAAAATAGAGAAATAGAGATTTCTTCCTGTTAAAAGGGAGTTCTTCCTCCTGACTGTCACCGTGTGATCGTGTCTAGTGGATTGTCAGATCTAAACCTGTGGGATCTAAACAGATTTGAGATGGCACAGCACAAGGACTGATTCTGTACTCATATTGAAAAACAACAGAATGAGATCTTTTAATGGACAGCATGAAAACGAGGGATGAGTTTTAATGGTCACGTGAGTTTTAAGACCTGATCTTTAAGAACAAACCCGTATGTACACGTTGCTGCATGAGGCCGTCTGGGACATTAGAAATGCATTCACAAGTAACAGATTAAAAAAATGTACTAAACTAGATAACTAAAAAAAAAAAAAAGTTTTAAGAATGAAAACGTTATGTGTTGACCATTTCATAATATCTACAAAAGCTAAAACAACATACAGTTTGGCAAGGTGCTGACGTTTTGGTCTGCTGCAGCTCTTCTTCTGTGTGTAAAGATGCTCTCTGGTCTCGGTCCCAGCGCTCCTGATGGGATTTCACATTCCTTTTGTGACTGGGGGTCATGTCCCGTCCTGGACAGGAGAGGGGTTTCTCTCCTGTGTTATTGCACTGATGTACAGTCACGTTTCCTGATGCCTTGCCACATTTGCAGGAAATCTGAGGTTTCTCATCAGAGCTCACGAGCTTGTGTCTCTGCAGGTTCTCTGTGGCAGGGCCAGGTTTCTCAAACCGTTTCTCTGCTGCATTTCCTCTCTGGGGTTTCTTTACGCCATATGAAGCAGAGCTCTCCGCGCCACTCGCTTTCTGGTGAGGAAGGCAGGCGTCTACAGAAGCGTCCTCTTTTCCTTGATTTGAGCTGGGGCTCTCATCTGCGTTTAATATATGAAAATAAAAAGTGAAAAATCACGAATGAGCAACGATGTGTGTATCATCTAGTGAAGAGAAGATTCAAGATTCTCCACTCACTATTCTCACTCACAGTCCAGCCATCCTCTTCCTCTTTGATGATTACTCGGATCTCTGGAATCTCACAGGTGTAGTCGGGGCTTGCCGGTGCTTTTTTGGGGGAAGACTGGTCACTGCAGTTTTCATTCAGACTCGGTGATAAAGGATCTTGAAGCTCAGGATCCTATTAAGATATCAAGACAGAAGGAAAAACAAGTCATCTACTCTACAAAAGCTCAAGTTTCATCCGGCTGTGGGGAAAAAAAGAAACTCTTGAAGGACACCCAATGTTTTATTGTTGGGTGTGAGAGTAAACATGATGTGAGAGTGTTCAGGGTTTCATTTGTGCTTTTTGTTTGTTTTCATTTTACTGTGCTTTTATGAAATAATAATCCCTGTAATGATCACTGTATCATCTGCAGTAGATCCAACTCAGCGACTCGGGCAGCGAAAAACAGGTTTAAACACCTAAAAAAGCTCTACGAGCCTTTCCACACCTACAGTTTCTTTGCTCTGGTTTGAAGCAGTGGATAACTTTCTAAACATGCAGATTTTGGTTTACTTTGAAAAAAAATTCCAAGTGAACCAAAATGCATCATTGAGTACTATCAAGGCGGGATCACGTCCTTGCAGTAAACGAACAGACTGAGACTGCCTCCTCTAAAAAGTCTCAGTACGATCGGTGTGTTAAAATCGGCACGCAACAGTTTGAACAGCTCGAAACGTCCTAAATCACTTTAACTGTTTATTACATTTAGATCATCTTCCCCGCTTCACAAGCCTTCACACACCTGAGGGGGAACTGAAGCCATTATAATAACTGAAACCACAGCTGTTATATAAAGCCATTAGAAGCCACTGTCTCATTTTTATATTATAATATTAATTTTGAATACTTTACTTGACATAATACAAGTAAAGTAAAAATAGATTAAATAGACTAAACATCTTTTTTGGTCAATTATAAAACAGATAAGATCATATACTTTCATCAATTGCAACTTACGCTCTTCAACACAGACATTAGAAGAGAGAGCGATGACACTCAAACAAACCTAGATTAGAAAGTCAGCAAATATTTTAAGCAGCTTTTATAGCTGACCTTGTATCTGCAATTCTTATCGCTCACTGACCACTGAAATGAAGTTAAGTTCATTTAATTTAGGTAATGCTTCAAAATATCTGCCCAAATAGATACCCAGAAGCATTTGAAGATGACTGTAATGTAAGTGATATTGCATTTGTGATTACATAATGTGGTGTTACATCCTAGACTCGAGATTTGAGGTTAAACAAGTAAAGCTACTTACATTAATGAAAACAACGCAGGTGCATCTATGTATTATTAGCAGAATTTTGACATGCCTTAAACATCTGACATAATATTGTCTAGAGCCCGACTGATATAGGATTTTTAAGACCAATATCAATGCCGATATTTGGTGCTTTTAAAAATACGATATAATAGCCGCGTTTTCTGTCAGACACATGAAACATAAAGAATATATGTTGTGTGTCGTTATTTACGAGTCCTTGCTAACATCATATGATAGCACAGTTTAAAAATCATCTTGTTTCATTGTTATAACAAGTCATGGACAACTCGATCTGCTTGGATCAGCTCTGCCTCTGGTGGACAAATTGTGCAACATCAACAGTAACAGCATAGCTGGAACATGTCACTTTGTTAACTTTTAGACTTCCATTTAAATGCCAGTGCTGGTATATTGGTACTAATACTGTGTAATTTAAACATTACATAATTGTGCATTAATTATAAAATATAAAGAAACAACATACCTGAGCCACATGCTGTGGCTGTAACCCTGTCACTTCAAACATAAACTCTACAAGTTCACTTTTTTTTTGCTGTGTACAGGGCCCTGATATGACAATGTCAGCATACAGTTAGCGGACATATTATGAAACCGGTTAAAACTGACCAAAAATCAACAGACCGCCATCAATGAAACAACCCACTTAATTAGTTACTTACTTATTTAATGTTTATATGTCTTTAACAACCACAATAACCAACAAAATGTCAAGAAATGTATTACATATGCATTAAAAATGACCAAATAAACTCAAGCATTAACTTGAATTGATTTGTATCCCAGCCTAAAACAGTCAACTGACCTGTGTCGGGATGTATGAAAGACTTCAAGAATCTGCGGTTGCAATTTTAGTGTAAAAAATCCCCAACCGTAATACAGTGTGCTCTAAATGTTACCCTTTTTTTTCTTCTCAATTCATTTAGGCTGATGAGGCTAACAAGTGGACTGCACACACAACCTGGACCAACTCACCTAAATGTAATGTGGTCGGTAAAATTATAACTTTTCCTGCCATAAAGCATAATGTTAATAATAATATAATAAATAATAAAACGGGATAATGTTAAACTTTTGTTTAAACTGCTGCAGAATATTTTAACCTGGAATTATTCTGATAGTTATGCATTAGTGTCTGGGAAGAGAAAAATGCTTTTTCAAGATTCTAAATTCACAAAAGTGAAAATATTTCACCGTGCCTTATTTATCTCTGTATATTTTATATTGTGCTTTTTTTGTGTTGTCAGTCCTAGAGCTGCTGAAAGTTTTTTGTTGCCATGACATTAAATATTTATTTTAATAAGCAGATAAAGTGATGACAACAGAGTAATCTATTTTAAAGCCATGCCATCACAGTATTTATTACTGCAGTAACTTCATATCTTACTTTACCTGAGTAACGTCCCCTTATATATAGGGTTTAATCCATGTGTACAGTCAGCTCACAGTGTTAAACACACGTTCTACTTTGCTACTGTGGCATTGTCTTTGTTCCGCTTATCCGCTTATAAATCATTAGTATATGGTCACATATTTCTAAATTTTGAGATTTTACCTCATTAGTTTCGAGTCTTTTAATTTCATTTTATCTTATTGAAAGTTTAGCTTTGTTCATGTATACTTAATAACACTTGCAAGTTCCCTTTCATGGGCTCCACAAACGACTTTAATCTTAGTGTCAGCAACCTCAACCTTTCAAAATAAACTTGTTTTGTCTCGTTTGCTTGCGTTATCCCCGGCAGGAAAATAAATGCTAATATATTCTTGACTATTTCACTCGGACGCTGAATATATGCCTCCATGTCTCCATCAGTCAGTCGGAGTGTATAAGTCATTGTATTATCTTAATGAATGGAGCTCTGCCTTGTTTAATAACAAATAACCGCTTGCTAACAAGCTAGCTTTAAAGCTATAATGACATAATTGGTTCTGTGCATGAACGTAAGAAGGTTAGCATCAAGTCCACACCAGTGCACCCTCAACTAAAACGGTGCCCTTTACTTATGAGGATCACCTGTTTACGACGTGCATTTACCTAACTGGTTAACTACAGCAGCTACGCCAAACTGCAGCCAGCTGCACAGTAACAGCCTGAAAGCAGCTACGCTGTCACGTTACCTCAAACATAGTGCGAGGTCGGAGCCGACTGTGAAGGATGTCATAGGAGAAAATGGACGAGCGACACACGGGGATAAGTTCAAGCGTTATTCCGGACAGGAGCAGCTGTCATGAACTAACCGTGCACTGTGTGCTAGCTAAACTGTGTTGCGCCACCACTTTTTTCCTTTTTTTTTTTTTTTTTAAACAGCGCTTCTTCTTCTACTCCGCCGCCTCCTCTTCTTCTTCGACGCTGAAATTGCTGCTGCTGAATTACTGCCTCCCCGTGATTACAAGGACAGATGACAAAGATCAAATATCCATTTTCTGCCCTCCACTTTTTCAGACACCTTTATTATTCTCATTCTTCTTCCGACTGCTCCCTTTAGGGGTCGCCACAGCGGATCATCTGCCTCCATCCCAGCATCCTCCTCTGTCACACCGACCCCAACCCTTCACTACATCCTTCTTCTTTTCCTCCTGCCTGGCAGCTCCATGTTCAACATCCACTATCCCTCCTCTGCACATGTCCATACCATGTCAGCCTTGCATCTCTTACTTTGTCCCCAAACCGCTCAGCCTGAGCTGCCCCTCTGATGCACTCATTTCTAATCCTGCCTATCCTCATCACTCCCAGTGAAAATCTGAGCATCTTCAACTCTGCCACCTCCAGCTTCACCTACTGCCTTTTTGTCAATGTCTCCAAACCATATATCATAGTAGGTCTGATTACCATCTTATAAACCTTCCTTTTCACTCTTTCACTTCTACACCTGCTCCCTACTCACTATAGATCACAATGTCGTCTGCTAACATCAGAGTCTTTAGAAACTCCTGGCTGATCTCATCTATCAACCTGTCCATCACCATAAGCAGTCACACTGAAAGTGAAATAGCTAAAGTGTGGGAAATGTAATCAACTCTTATTACATAAAGATGCATATTTGCTACTTTCCTGATATTTTATTACTATTATTTCCTGCTGCACACTTGCAGACTGAAATGTAGTCTGTTGGAATATATGAGATAAAACCCTTTCCCTGGTTCACTGACTTAAACCATATATTTCTGAGTGTTTCCAAAAGCTTTCCTACTTAAAACCAGTTATTTTATGACCCCCAATTCCCCCAAAAAGCTGGCATGCTGGGTCAAAGGTAAATAAAAACAAAACGCAATGATTTGAGAAATACTATACACCCATATCTTTTTCACAAGAGAACATCGAAAACATTAGTATTTCATTATTAACTTGATAGCAGCCTTTGGTAATATTGGTGCAAAAACACGTTTATGCCTGTCAAACTACTACTACCATCTTTGGTATTTTTTTGTAGGTTTGACTAAAGAAATTGGAACAAATGATGTGTTTTAGCAGGGTGTTCAGCTTCTAGCTAGCCCTACAGATGACGAGGAGCATAAAGGGAGTGGCTTTTTTTTTAAGTGTCAGGTCATTTTAAATGCAATGTTTCTATGAGATCAACAAAGATCAGCAAACACACAAACTATTTGTGTGAAGTATGTTGCTAGCTAAAGGTCCAGCTGCTGTATTTCACAGGGAGAGAAAAGAGAGAGCGCTAACTTCACTCAGAGGTGGAGAAAGATAAGAAAGACAGGACAGGACAGGAGAGGAAGAAGAGAAGTTAGATTTAAAAGTAAGGAAATTAAAAGCTCACATGTAAGTCCTCGTGTTTTTAAACCAGTTATTGGGTCTGTACATGTGACAATATGCTGCAAAACAAACTGAGGTAGACCAGCTGTGATATTTAAAGGCTACATGAAAATCCTCTGCAGGTTAGTGCAGGAACAACAGGTTAGTTTGTCGTACTGTGATGGGTTTAAAGTAAAGAACAGTGTGTGACTGGTGCACAGTGACTGTGGTTTCATGGTCAGAGTTAAGTTACATCAAGTGTAGCAGAGATTGATACGAATTATAATTGATGATGCTGAGATTTATTGACTTAATTCCACCTTCATACCAACTTTATAACATCTAGAAGAACGACAGCATAAACAGTGTACTGCCAGAGGATGGAAATCAGCCAGGACAACTCATGAAACATCTGCTGACATCTGGTTGAATTCAGTTGTGTACATCGACAAAGAACAGCAGGTCAGCTGATCACAGCGTGTACACTAAGAAAATCTACCGGAGCTCTCAATAGAAATGATTGTGAGTTGTGATTCTTTTACCCACAGTGAGTAATTACATCTAATTTTAGGGTCCCTCCACCTGCTGAATCCCACTTTAACCCCTGACTGGACACGTTTTTCTGTTTAGAGGCAAAACCACCCTCTTCAATGCAGACAACAGAAAATACAGAGCTGGATTTGTTTTCCTTCTTTTTCTTCAGATTCAAGCTGAGTATAATTAGAATTAAAATAAACCTTAAACTGGAGTGTTTGTATTCCCATCAACTGATATTATTTTATCATTATGTTAATACAGTATTTCAACTTTTTCCCAGAGTAGCTGGAGTAAATTTAAGCATCCATTAGTAAAAATGTCTGGGATCTCAAACAAAGACAAATAGTATTCAAATCAGTTCGGCAGCTAAAATGAAATAAGCCAAATTTTGATGAGAAAAAACTATGAGACAGGAAAAAAGATCATTCACGAGAGATTAAATAGCATAAAAAATACAAATGCATTTGCTTCCACACATGATCTAAATGTAGAAATAAAACTCTCACAATTGATGACTGAAGTAAAAGCACAAAAAGAAAGTAGTTACTGACTACTTCTCAAAGGAGCAAGTAAAAGCTGTGACTAAGTTGAGGTCCTTTACACGCTGATTAGGTTCGAATTATAAACCTTATTCGCAGGCCGATTACAATCATTTTTATTCATATTAATCTGCAAAATACCGAGGGATATATCGAGGGAATAAAAGCACATTTATTTCTAGTCACCGTAGTAAAGGAGAAGAATGAAAGCAGCATAAAATGAACTGATTACACTGTGTCAGCTGCTTTCTGCCACTCTGCCCTCAGGATGGTGACTTAGGATAATATAAAGAAGTATAAGTCACTGTAAACCCGACAGGATATCTGTAAGAAGCTAGTGTGTGGGTTAATGTTATAATGTGGTGCTGAGGAATAATAATGAGGAGTCTCGGGATCTGATCTCCGCTCAGCTGACGCAGGTGTTAAAAAGGCCACATGGTTGCTGGATCGAGCTCTGACGCCACCCGGGAGGAGGACACCGGATCTCTTGCTCATTAAGGTGAGAGCGTGACCGGTGATGACATTTGAGGTAGTGGGTGGCAAGTAGGCATTCAGGCGCGTGCGTAGTTGTGTATGTGCGTGTGGGGGTTTCCACAGCAGGAGGAGGCTGGGAGAGAGCAGAACTACTCGAGAACTACTACTGTGTGGGTGGATACGTTGAGCTCTACACGCGAAACGAGCCTGCAAGCTAGTTATTAGCCGGATAG
>VOQK01030744.1:0-11656 GCA_015052645.1 Benitochromis conjunctus
TCAGCAGTGTGCATAGCAGTGTGTTATTATTTTTTTGTTTGTGTGTGTGTGTGTGCATGCGTGTGTGTGTGTGTGTGTGTGTGTGTGTGTGTGTGTGGGGGGGGGGGGGGTGTTTACTGTCTGTCAGCAGCGGTGCTTGGCAGCGGTGGCTCTATGTTTACATAAGTGTTCATAGCGATGAAGCAAGCTGGTTGAAGTGACAGCAGATTCCACTGAGGGGTTGACGGAGAAAGCTCATCTGCTCTTAACATTGCACGCGGCCGGGGAGTATGGGAGCATTCCAGGATCCCTGCAACTCCCTGCATGCGCATGCAGCAAAAACGGGCGGCAGTGCTTTCTTCAAACCATAAAAGACTGTCTTGAGCCTGTTAGGAGTGAATCATGTTGGCGTATTTTTGACATTTTGCTCTGTTTAGATAGTTTTAGTATAACAAATGTAAAACAATAAGCATGCATACAAGCTGTAGTAAGCAAAATACATTAACTAACTACAATGAGTATATTTTTGTAGATTTTATATTTGAGGAATAACTCTCTGTGTATGTTAACGGCTACATAAGTCGGTTCTTTTCAGCTGTTATTAAACTTTCCTTGGTCTCAGTGCATAAACAGTTGTTATGATTGGTTATTTATTAGGTGATAATATCATTGTATGTCATCCTAGCTCTTGACAGAGACAGCAGGATCAGGTCTTTTATTTTTTAATCCACGGACATTAAAAATGAAGAAAATTGTTTTGTAAAATCATTATTTATTTGTGCCTGAAAAAGACTACTAAACATTTGCAAATGGAGACTTCCATATTTTTTTTTTTTTTGGTATGGAATATTTCAGCTATAGCGTTAGTGTGATGTGCTATGAGGTGAAAAGTGTCACTGATTTGAAGACCACACAGCCTTCCCCTTCACCATCACCTCATCTTCTATGCTATCTGGAGAAAACTGGGCAATTTGTTGCATTAATCACAATGGATTAGCGAGCTTCATTGCTTAGTCACGCTCACAAAGCCCTACTTCAAAGCCTTAGCTGCTTTAGCCGCTGTCCTGAATCACACACATGTAAAGCTGAACTTGGCACCACCACCACCCCCAACCTGGGCCTCAGTTTGCCTTGGACATTGAAATACAGCATCAAGGACAAATACATGAGGCATGCTCAGTAAAATCTCACACTCCTAATGATTCACTTACCCTTTTCTTAGGCAAAAAACACAGATGATACACAGCTTTAGAATGTATTCAGGTGACAGACTTTTCATTTTAGTTAAACTGATCAAACTTAATTTGATTACTAATTGTATTTTTTTTTTTTTCTTGTGAGCTTTCAAAAGCACTGAAAAATGGAAAGATTTTTAAATTAAACTCTGTTTTGCAGGCGGGACAAAAGGAGAGGGTCTTGTCTACAAGCGAAGACCCCCTCTCACACCTCCACAATACAAAAACTGACCCACTGATCCGGAGCAGACCCCTCAGTGATTTATATCCATCCCAGAACCACACAGAAAGAAGTTCAGTCCCATACCTGCTGTCTGGATATGGTGCCCAGGTGCAACCAATGAGTGTTGGTCTTCACTCTGATGAGAGCAAACTGAATGTTATCAACTCCTCTGCTTGGTCCAGCTCAGTTTCATGTCAGCCTGAAGGAAAGCCTTACTCCTCAAGAATTATGAGGCTTTTTTCTAACTCAAGGAAGGGCCCCGTCACTGCTCAAAGTCCAAATGCAGATGACCCAACCTCAGCCCAAAGCAGCGGACTTTCAGGCATAGGTGTTGTGGACTCCTTCAAAAAACTGCGATCATCTGTGCTTCAGGGTATTCAGAACAGAGGAGCATCAAACCTTGATGGAGATAATGCTCCGTTACCCAATCAGGAAAGGGCTAATGGCACAGTTGTAAATAATTCTGATCTGTGTGTAGCGGATCTAACAAATCTTTCAAAGAACACTGAAGGATATACTCTTTCTAATGGAAGTTTTACAGGCCAAACATTGGCTTTGTTAAGCCAGTATGGCTCAGATAATGAGGACTACGATGATGAAGATAATTGTGGAGATGGTCTCATGCGCAATTCACGATTGTCCAGGAGTATCAGGAGAGCATATGGAGCGGGACGCATCACTTTATTTGACACTGGGAATGGGAGAAAAGCAGGAAGCAATGCAAATACCACTCAGAAATCAGATCAGGCATCGAAGCTCGATGTTCAAACTGAAAATCCGAGTGACAACACAAATGTGAAGGTGCTGAGCAGACTGAGCAAAAGTGCAGAGAACCTCCATCTATTTAAGACACCTTTTAGACGCAAAGCACCATCTCCAGGTCCTCCTTCCCCACAGGAAGACCACCTGAGGACTAGCATACCAAATGGGAAAACAAACATCGAAAGGACCTCCAGCACCTCCTCAGTTGATCTCTGGAGCCAAGGCGTTACACGCAAGAAGAGCCCTGTTAAGACTAAGCCACCGATGTTGAAGCTAGTTGGCAGCATGACTGACTTGACTGTGCGACGCAAGCGAAGTCCTTCCCCGAGTTCAACATCTCCATCTCCCATGTCCCCTTCGAGCCGCCTCCATGATGACTACTCTCGCCGTGTGCCTTTCCTACATACCAGTGAGCGACAGCGCCGGCCCCTGCTCGTCACGGCCCAGGCCACGTCTGTCGAGCACACTCCTCTGGTCCATCACCAGCCTGAACATGACAGCAGCCCACAACCCCACCAGGTGATTATCAGCCCCCCTTTCTGGGAGCCCCCTGAGACAACAGAGCAGACTTTACCTGATATTGCTGCTCATTATGAGTCGCCGGGTGTAGCCACAACAAGTGATTATAAACAGATGGTAGAATGCAGTTCATCCCTATTCAGCCAAAGAGAACATTCACAACATCAAGAGCAGACTGAGGGCATCGCACCACCAAATGAGGTAAGGCTGCAAATCTGAAGTCCAACCTGAAGTAGTATCATTTTTTCTGTGTGTGTGTCTGTGTTTCTCTGTGTGTGGAGGCTTTTTCCATGCTCATTAACAGATATGATTTAACACATTGTCAAACAATAATGATTAGAATGTTATCTTTGTGCAACTTTCCTGTCGATTATGATACGTTTAGCTGGTTATTGATAAATATATCTACTGCTAAAGAACAAGTATGTTTCAGACTCTTAATCAATGCACAGAAGAGCATGGGTTCATATCTTTAGGATGACTGTTTGGGTTCAAAGAAGTGCTGAAAGACAGAAGAAAGGTTCAATTTCTTATCATGTAGAACTGAGTGATGACTAATGATGCCAGCTGAACGGCTTTGACCCTTGTCTTGGGAAGTGAAATATTACTTCTCCCACTTTAGAGCGATCTTTGAATCTGGCAGGATTCCAGCAAATTGAGATAAGTACTTGTGTTGACGTGTGGCTTGTCAGTAGGATGCACGTAAGCTAAAAGGAAAAAAAAGAGAGAGAGAGGTTTATCTAGTCCAAAGTCCCCTTGAGTGTCAAATAAATAACGCCATCGATTCACAGCGCTTTTTTCTGTCAGTTGTGATCGACTGCTCACTTCTGATGCTGCGGAGTCACACGGTGAAGCCAGCTGTTTCATGCTGCCAGGCACGCTGAAGGAGCTGAGAGAGTTAATGATTAGGCTTTGTTTATGATTAGTGGCCCTTGCGCAAAGCAGCGCCATGTCCTGTTGCTGTGGGAGGGTTGGAGGCTATGAGTGCGTACAGCCCTCATTTCTCCCCCTTTCCTCTAGATGCAGCCCAATGGAGCAAAGTCCAACGCCATGAGCACTGGGCCGGGAACAGCGAGCAGCACCATCAAGTAGACAGGACCATTAAGAGATAATTTTAGCAGGATGACTTTTAGCCTAAGGATGACATTTTCTCCTGAAAGATGAACAGAATAACAGATTTGTTTACTTCAGACATCATGCGGCTGTTACTGGCTTGAAAAACCTAAGGACTTAAGTTTTCAAGGATTTGGCCTTGGGACCACAAGCCAGCCTGTGTGTTTGTCTGCATTTCACAATGGTGCTAGCCTACTGTGTGCCCTTTCAGTGTATTTGCCGGGGTCCAGACCCAGATCGAGAAAAGCAAGAGGTGAGATTTGGCTTTGCTGGCTAAAAAAAGTTTGGAGAAATAACTTTGCCGTGGGTAACTCTTACCCAATAATGGACTCTTAAATATACGATACCTGCTCAGATGCGTGCAGTGTGATAACATTTGTTCGTATTGGTGCAATTTCTGCTGCAGTTTTTGTTTGAATATGATAAGCACCTGGGTTGATTGTGTTCAATATATTGAGCCTCTTACTGCGTCAACAAAAATCCTTTCACTTGAAAAAAATGTTTCTCACGAGATAAAGCTTTGAAACAGCTTTGCACTGATTACAGGAAAGCTCTTTCTGCATTTAACTCTTGTGATTTCTAATTTTACTCTCTAATGTAGTAGTTTACACATTCATCTAACAAGCAACCAGTTCCTAATTTGATCTCGGGATGGGAGAAAAAAATCCCTTCAGGTAAAGTCTGTTAAAAACTGCCTAATCAAACATGCGGAGCTACCCGTGATGGCAACCCCTTCTGTGAATATAGGAGCAGCTGAAAGTAGCTTGTTCTGTTTCTGATTAACAGATGTTCTTCCTGGTAAATAATTTTTCTCCAGTGCAGGTTGGAGAGTCAGGGAAAATCAGTATCATTGCCCTTGTTTAGTTTCCAACTTTTTCCTTTGAACTTTCAGGTGACGTCAGACCTCCAAGGACGAGAAGCTCTTCTCCAAACAGAGGAGCACTCCCCATCAACCAGCAGCACACCTCCTATCTCTCCATCATCCGCCTCCGAGTCACCCATATCCCCCACATCTCCTGCAGATGAAGCCACGCCTACCACAGAAACATCCTCTGTCAAGTCCAGACGAAGAAGCGGGCGCTCAAGACCACGGCCCATTTCTGATTATGGACAGCTGCTTTCCAGGAAACATTCCATCCCCGAGGAAGTCGGAGAGCTTCTTTCTGAGGAAAGGAGTGTAAATCCACTGCAGCGTAAAGACTGCACTGGTAATGATGCATGCATGAATGGAGAGAGCCCTGAAAGCTGCAGTATGAATGGGGACATTCAGGCCAGGAGGCAGCGGCCCATCTCTGTGATAGGACCAGTGGATCTGTTTCCTCCTGATGCTGAGATGAAGGAAGACAACCTCCCTTCTGTAAGCTTTTACAGGTTTTACCCATTTTGTGCAAAAGTCCTCAAACTTTTGTTGTTTTCATTGATTATAGATCTTTCTTTGACCCTTTCTTTGAAAATTCTGTGACTATGTCCATTAAAAGTGAAAACGAGACCTGATTTGAATTCGGTCATTATAGATTGAAAGTCAAAGTAAAGTCGGACCATTTGGACAATTGGATGTCCTCCACTGTGTTACAGTAGCAAACAGGAACAAAATCGGGTTGAATCTTCTGAATGGCATCCTTCAGATACAGTGGTCTGTACAGCAGAACAGTGTTGATAGTCTGATCCTAGATGAAGAATTGGTGGTGCACATCTCTTTGAAAGTTGGAAAAAGAAATCACTAACAAAGTTGTGGATCTGTTCCCAATGTGGTGTATCATCTTCAGACTTGGCTGTGTTCCTGTAGAAGTTTAAGGTCTATGGTAAAATTACAAAGGCCCACACGCAATGGTCAGAGCACGATTTCCAGGAAGTGAACTGAAAAAAGGCAGGAGTGTCCTAAGTCATGTACAGCAGCTCAAGAACATAACCTTGAACAGAATAGAGGGCTAAATTGAAATTGGATGATGTTTTTATTTTTATTGGGCAGAATTGCTAAATATTGTGGTTTGGTATGTTTCTTTTATTTTCCAGCTGTAAAGTCTTTGAATTAGTTGTGGGATAAGGCTGGCAAAATAAATAAATACTTAGATTGGGCATAATAAAACAAAAACACATCACCCGTATTCTCCAGTTTGATATATCGTCATCCTTCAATGGAGCATTTATACATAAAGACTCCGTTTTGTATCTCAACCAAATACATGCACACAGGCATCACTTCTTTCTGTAATACTTAAAGAAAGCAATCAGAGAATATGGGGGAAAATAAAAAGCAGCTGATGATTATATTTGCTCACAGTATTGTCAAAAGGTTGCAGGATTTGTTAGTTCTGTGTGACAATTTTCTTTTTCTTTTTCGTCCTCTCTGCAGCCTTTGTCGCGACCACCAATCCCTTCCCATCAGGTGCCCCCTTACAGAGGAGTGTCTGCCAGGTTTCGACCCTCCGCTCTCTCCCAGAGTACCCCCATCGGACTGGACCGCGTAGGCCGCCGTAGACTCCATAGAGTGCTCAGCGGTGAGAACTGGGTTATTTTAAGCCCCGACAAAACGTAACAAAAAGTTGGTGGTGTTCAAACGTTGCAGCTGTGGCCCAATCAAGGTAGAGAAAACATACCTCAAAGCCTGTTGGACAGTTTAAAGGAAACACGTCGTTTTCATTTAGCTACCTCTAAGCACAATGACTGTATGAAGCTGTACTTTTCTATTAAGTCTACCATCACTTAAGTGATATTAAAGGCCCACACCCAATGGTCAGAGCACGATTTACAGTAATTGTTTTCAATTAAGAAATGGAGCAAAATCAAACCTATAGAGTCAGCCAGCGACTTTGAATTTTAATGAAAGGTTTCCCAGACATAGATTAAGCCTCGTGTCTCAGACAAAGAAAAACAAAAAACATGGACTTAATCCATGTCTGGGAAACTGAGCCTTAGTTCTCCCATCTTTATTACTGAAATTGATTTGTCTTAACCAGCCCTCCCTGGCCCATCTTCTATTTCTATGTACAACTTTTGAACTGCTGACAAAATTAGTCAATCATCCTGATTCTTGCATGGCTGTCCCTCTGCTTATATAGCAGAATTGCTGAGATCATAGTCAAGCAGTTGGTCTCTCTGATCACCCGATGAAGGCCTTTTAATTGTTCCATACTGTTATTTTAAATCCAGAGACAACTTTTGATGTTGTAGTACCTAAACTTTGAACAGCCACCCCATTGTAGTCCAGTTTTCATTAGTTCTCTCCATGTTTCAGATTACTCTGGTCACCTTATTTAAGTAAACTAAAACACGTTTAATAAAAGTAGGTGTGTAACGTATACTGCAAAATGTTCACTTATTTCGAAAGGGTAGATTTTATCCAAGTTCTCAGGCAATTTTGAGCCATAAGAACTAAATACTGTTCTAATTCTCTTTAATGCCTTGGAAACAGAAAACAGCAGAACTTTGCACACCGCTCACAGACTGAACGTGCCCCTGGGGTTGTTTGTGTTTCACAAGAGATTAAAAAATTTAGTTTGTGGGAAAACTGGAGTGTAGGAATGTCAATAAGTGCGTCGCAGGAAAATGCTGAGGTGGAGTCAGGCATGAGTTTGCCTGTGTATGTGGCTTCTTTCCGCATTTGTTGAGTCTTTGCAGAGATTTTTTTCTGGTCCCTACACTGTTTTCATCTCTGCATACATGTTGCAGATGGTGTTTCCGAGTGCTCTGCCACACTCGATGACAGCGTGAGCGAGGAGGAGGAGGGCAGCTTCGACGAGCTCAGTGACGTGACACCCTACCTCCAGCCGGGGGTGGAGCTCTCTGTGCTCAATGAGGTGAGGTTGAGGGAGAGAATCCTGTCACGTTGCAACACTCACAAAGTTCTCTTCCAAAAATGTGCTTCTAGTTTCTGATGCCGTACTTATCTTGCCACCCTGCTGCCTCACAAACAGCTGTGCAGAAATGTTAATGTGTGCGTTTCCAAGATGTCTGGCCTCAGTTCAGCAGAACACACAACCAGTGCTGGGTCCACAAGCCTATACATAATCTTACATGTTAGACATGGGTTTGGCCTGCATGTAATTGTATGTTTATCTTATCTGTTTGTGTGCTGCTCAGTGGATAAGCTCTGACCACGCAGTTTATGCTGAGGCTCTCTGGGACCATGTGACCATGGAGGAGCAGGAGCTGGCCTTCAAGGCTGGAGATGTAATCCGTGTCTTGGAGGCCTCACATAAGGACTGGTGGTGGGGCAGGGGGGTCGACAGGGAGGCCTGGTTCCCCTCCAGCTTTGTGAGGGTAAGTGGACTTCCTGACCCATGTGTCTGATTTGTGTTTGCTCTCCGGCAGCACAGAAAAGACTCGCAAACTGGCTTAGCTCCAAACAAACCTCAGCAGCCCCCTGAAGAAGGGGTGCAGCTGGTTTCTGTAGTGACCATACTTGATTGACAGTTGAGTGTTAATTAGGCAGGCGGTCACCATGGTGAGGTTCTTTGATTGGCAGGTGAGGATTGCTGTGTAATTGCTTGTAGCTGAATCAATGTTGTTGAACAGGAGCTGGTTAAACTTGCACATGTTGTTACCTTAGTGATGTGGACAGATCTTAGATATAAAAGGTACTTAAACCTCAAAAGACTCTTGTGACTTTAGTACCTATTGTTGTAATTATACCACTTTGCATACGAGCTTTAAAATTTTTTTAACAGTTTTGCAACTGGAAAAGGAAACGATTGGCTGAATACGTTTTGCGACCTGAAGTTAGACTTTCTGATAATTCAGATGATGCTCAGGAGGTCCAATTGTGTCCGTGGTGAATGTGTTTCAGGTGCGTGTGAACCAGGAGTACTCGAGTGCTGAAAGTGTGGAGAGTGTAGCAGACCAGGAAGATCCAGCTCCCAGAGACACACACAGCTCTCAGCACCGGCAGCAGATGAGAACCAATGTGGTTCAAGAAATCATGAATACTGAACGCATCTACATCAAACACCTGAAAGACATTTGTGAGGTAAGGGTTTCAAAGCAAAGTCAGTGGTTCTCAGACGTTTGGCATTCTAGCATAGCCTGGCTTCCAAATACAAAAGTTAACCTTCCACCTACCCACCATCCAACATCTTTCATCACTCAATAACAACAAAGACAAGAGGGTCCAAGGTGTCTTGTTTTGTTTGTGATTTTTTTCTTTTTATGTGAAATAAAAGACATCTTGATTGCATCAGCCTCACTCCACACACTGAAAACGACTGGATTAATCCATGTTGCTCTGATCCTGCTCTGACTCTCTCATATTGGCACTTAACTTGATCTAGAGATGATTTACATCTTGAATTCCAGTCAATGTCAGCAGTATTTGTAATAAGCTTGTTTTCAAGAAATGCAAAAAATTCCTGATAATCAAACTCATGTTTCCAAGAATTTTAAATTCCACCTTCCAGCACCACCTGTTGGCCAGTATATGAACTGTTGTCATGTCATATTTTTTTCTAAGTCCTAAACAGTGGTGCCGTTTATGTTTCAGGGTTATATCCGCCAGTGCCGGAAACACCCCGACATGTTCACCGAGCAGCAGCTGAAAACCATCTTCAGCAACATAGAAGACATCTACAAGTTTCAGAGGCAGTTCCTCCGAGAACTGGAGAAGAAGTACAACAAGGACCAGCCACACCTCAGTGAAATAGGCTCATGCTTTCTCCTGCAGGTAGTGGCCGCACATAATGCTGTTAATTAACTATATTAACTCTGCTCTGAATGGTCGATCATCATTTGTCTTTTAATTTTAAGGGGGAGGGCTTCTCCATACTCTACTCGGAGTACTGTAATACTCATCCCGCAGCCTGTGCTGAGCTGCAACGGCTCATGAAGTTGGGAAAGTATAAGCATTTCTTTGAGGCCTGTCGCCTCCTCCAACAGATGATTGACATCTCTATTGCCGGTTTCTTACTCACACCCGTCCAGAAGATCTGTAAATACCCTCTACAGCTAGGAGAACTGCTCAAGTACACCCCCAAAGACCACAGGTACTTTCAGGCACCAAGACCTGTAGAATGAATTCCATATTGTCGGCCATAAACAAGCTCCTTCAGTGTTGATATATATATTCCAGAATAAAATGACTGTGCATTAGAAGTTAGTGAGGGTGATCAGCTTATTAGGGGGATACCCTTGGAAAAATCCAGAACATCTTCTAATGATCGTTAAACGTTTAATGAAGAGGGCATCAGATTTTGTCTTGATGGGGGAAGGAGTTGAGTCAATAAATAAATTATGATTATTTTTTATTTATTTGTTAGTGTCACTGTTAGCTCCGTCCATCCCACTGCTTTACTGATTACGAACTGTTCCATTAGTGAGATTGAAGCGATGCTTTACTGTTAATGGAAATGTGCTTTCATTTTCCATCTGCGGGTCCTGTTTTCACTTCTGTGTTGTCGATTTAATGCAGTGACCACAATGGAGTGAACGAAGCGTACGAGGCTATGAAGAATGTCGCCAGTCTAATTAATGAGAGGAAGAGACGGCTGGAGAGTATCGACACCATCGCTCACTGGCAGGTCGCCATATTGCACTGGGAGGTGAATATGTCCACTAATCACATTTAATTCTGTTTCTAATTGTTCGGTGTATACTTGGATGTATGCTGCCTCAAATCTTTTGACTGAATGTTTTTGGGAATATGTTTTCCTAGGGACCTGATGTGTTAGAGCGCAGCTCAGAGTTGATCCACTCTGGTGAGCTCACTCGAATTGTCCGGCAGGGCAAAATGCAACAGCGCAGCTTCTTCCTGTTCGACCATCAGCTGGTCTACTGTAAAAAAGACGTGCTGCGCAGAGACCTCCTGCACTACCGTGGACAGCTGGATATGGACCAGACTGAGGTGGTAGACGTGCCCGATGGGCGGGATGTGGACCTGGGACTGACCCTGAAGAACGCTCTGCGCTTGCGCCACGCCTCCACTCTGGAGTTTATGTGTGCGCTTTGCTGTAGGAAGGCCGAGGACAAGCAGAGGTGGTTACAAGCGTTTGCCAAGGAGAGGCACAGAGTCAAGGAGGACCAGGAGATGGGTGAGTCAAGCCAAATTCCTTTCACTGAGAATAAAAGCAGCCACTGTACAGAGATGGCAAGTGAAAGGTGAACGGGTAAAGAGATTTCTGAATAAGTGGGTAGTAAATATTTTGGCCTGAAGGTGCGTTTGTGTGTCTCTCTTGGCAGGAATTGATATCAGCAAAGAGCAAAGAAGACAGGCGATTGTTAATGCTAGGAGGGCCAAACAGGGGAAGATCAAAAGTAAGGACAAATTATTTCTTCATGTTAAGCTGCTTTTGATTTGTGTATATATATATTTTTTTAAAATTCTTTTGTATAATTTGCTTAAAGTACTCATTTTTTTTGTTTGTTTTTTTTGTTTTGCACCTTTTAGATGTTGGTTACTCTGGTTCTGTCCCCCCACACCCCCAAAACTTGCACCAAAACCTTCACCCACTTCACCAGCGTCACATCACCATCCCAACCAGCGTGCCTCAGCAGCAGGTCTTTTCACTGGCTGAACCTCCAAAGCGAAAGCCTCATCACCTGTTGTACAGCATCACCCGCAACGCCTTTTTCAGGAAATGAAGCTTTGCTTCCTTTGTTTCTTTCTCTGCATGTTCAGAGCCAAACCGTCCCGAAGTCTGAAGGAACACCGTGTTTTTCCTGTAATCCTGTCTGTAAATGTCACGTTTTGTTTATGTGCCTCGTGTGCGTCATAATGTTTGTGTTGAATGTTGAAACTCAGTGCCTACAATTTGTAAAAGGGCATGACAAAAGTGTTAAAATACTGACTGTCCATTTTATGTGTGTGTGTGTGTGTGTGTGTGTGTGTGTGTGTGTG
>VOQK01030754.1:0-11725 GCA_015052645.1 Benitochromis conjunctus
ATTATTTATGTATTAATTCTCAACAAGACAGTGCATTTACTTACAGTGCTCCAAAACGTATTCCAACAGTTCACAAATAATGCAGTTCCCAATTGTGCTCCTCCTTTGCTCCCGAGTGTCTGTGGTAGCCCAGTGCACGAGTGGTGCTCCCCGAAACTTCTCTCCGCCCGACTTTCCTCAAGAGGAAGTAAAAGTTAGCAGGTTCGCTAGCCGACAGTTCCAGTTCAGTGTAATAATCCCACTTCGATGGTTGCTGCATCCAGCTTAAATGCCACTGGTCGTAGATGACGGCTGATTGGAAACAGCTGGCCGAGTGATGAGACAGGGAGGACCGACGACAGCGCGGAGGGTTATTTATTTATTTTTTTGAGCGACGTTCCAGTCACACTCCATACCAGTTGGTGGCGGTAATGCACCATTCAGTTGTTTGCCAACCGCCAATAAAATTTAAAAAGGAGAAGAAGAAGACAGCGCAGAGGGACTTCTGGCTACTATTGGAGACCGGCGCCTATTAGAAACCAGCGGTTATTGGACGATATACGGTATGCTAAAGAGTTTGAATGACCTGATCCTATACCTCAGTCTGTTTATGTAATTGTTGACATTAATTTATTAAGGGTCAAAGAAGACTGAACTTAACCAGAGATGGCAGAGTCTGGGCTGGCCTGAGGTTGTGATGCTAAATAAAAGGTCACACCCTGCTTTACCTACACCAGTGAGGCGGTCAAATGGAGCATAGCTAAAATCTGTCTGTGTGTTTTTCCTACTGAGCATTACCAGGCACAACCCCTGACCTTTACTGAAAGGAAGGCAGCAGTGATCACGGCATCCACCAGTGAAGAGAAGGAAGCGACAGTGAGCAAAACAGGAAGATTTGATGAGAAGACTTTCTGACAGCCATGTCCTCTTGAATAGCAGGTACCTCATATACCAGTGAACAGCAGCCTTAACAATACAATCTTTACTGTAACTTTACTATAGCAATATCCTACAATAAACCACAGGAAAGATACTGTCGTGCCATGAATGTGTGAGACTTGTTATCAGTTATATGCAAGGTAGATGTTAACCTCTAAAGAGAATCAGTGAAGAAACCGGCTTACACACCACTGTGAGAGTGGAAAAGCCGACTCAACATAATCCATATTTCACTGTGTTTCCCAGAAACACATTTTACTTTCACGTAGGAATCCAAATGACAAAATTAGGAGCATAATGTGAAAGAAACACAATAATATTAAGTGTAAATGTCTATTGACAGAATTTAAGACTATAAAAAATTTATTCTAGTACCTGTGTGCTATGATAACATAGATCTGTAATATTACTGAAATCCTTATTCTTTCAGTAGAAAGTAGGACATGCTTTTTTATGCAAGTTTTAAAATGCTCAGTTGAGCAAAGAATGACATATGCACCATAACAATAATATGTTTAATTTTATAATTTTACAAGTCAAAGGAAGCTAATATAACTGCGCAGAAGCACCTGTCTGATTATTCAGGGACACTTCTCAGTTTACAATGTGAGCTGGAAGAAGATCAGTGTTTAGATGTGAAGATCCATTGTGTGGGGATTTAAGAAGGCACAATCACACAAGACACGAGTATTTTTCTAGCTATCTGCACAGCTTCTGATTTTATTTTTTATAGTTGTGGTTATTGTGTGGAAAGTTCAGACACAGATCTTCAGCTCTGAAGAAAGAGGTCAGCGAATTTTAGAAGGCTTTTTAAGATTTCTGTGGAGCAACAAAAGTGACAATGAATCACTTCTGTGATTGAGTGTGTGATCGCTCTTCACTCCTCTGCCTTCCTGGCCTGCTTTACTTCCAGAGAGGAGTGTGTTTTCATAGCACTTCACCTGCAGTATTAACGCTGGTACTTACGCCTACTCTCAAAGATAGCCCTGGACTTCTCATATAGGTCATATGGGTCTGGCTTTGCCAGGGCCAAGGCCTCGGAGGCAGACTCAGGGACTGAGGCCCTGTGAAGATGGTGTGTTGGGAAGGGGGCGCTGTGGGGGATAACAGGAGCCGACAGGCTGGTCTGAGCAGGGCTGCTCTGGCCCTGCTGGGACTCCCACTGCTCCAGCACCTGCAAAGCACAGCGGCATGAGCGGTCAGTATTTCCCTTCCAGCTCTCCAACTCCTGACGCTTGATTTCATCCTGAAAAGCACGGTAAGAACTGCAAACACCTAGGCACGGTTTAGTTTAAGGAGCTGTGACAGTTCACTAAACCCTGACGCCCCCATTTATGGCTGCTACACCTGTCAAGCTTTGCCTGCTCGCACATATTTACAACTTAATAATGCACGTCTAGAGAAGAATAAAGAAAACTCCTAACTCATTCCTAACGAAAAAAAAATGATGCTTTTGTCACACAAAAAAGTGCCTGCCACTTTACATGTTTTTATGTACACTTAACATCTGTCTCCTTCTGATTTTAAGATTAAAACATGTGGTGACTATACAAGATAAAGCATACCGGAAAAGACTTGATGCTTTTAGCTTTGGCAAAAAGACAGCTCAGGCAACTGATGATGATGATGCGCTGGGCATAAAAAAAACAGTAAAGTGTGTCAGTTATGGACTCACTTGAACTCCCCGTTTACTGATTTTTCAAACTGTTTTAATAATGATTTGTATTCAGAATTATAATTTTACATCCCTGATTGAAACCACCAGGAATGCAGCGTTTTGCAAAGTCAACCTTTGCCTTGTATTTTTGAGATAAGTATGATACAACTAAAGAAAATATCCTAAATGTGACCATAGTAGGCTAAAAGAAATACCTGGGAGAGAACAAAGCTTGACAGGCCTGCTGCACCTAATTGATGTGGTTCAATATTCCCTGTTAGGGGGCAGTGTTTCGCCAACTGTCAATTCAAACATGTTAGTGAGGTTAGTAGTAGAAATAAGCAAAATACTGTCAGATGTTTCTATTTGACATTCAGATCACAGTGTTTATGGGGATGTGTGCAGGGAGGAAAGCATCTGACATGTGTGATTGACACATCTAGATGGACATTTTAAAAAAATGATAGTGGATTCTATGGGCCAGAGCAAAAGTTATACTCTATCTGTAAGGTAGAGTGTGGTATATAATCAAAATTCGGATAACTTTCATCCAGAAAGACATCTAAAAATGTGCTGTCAAGCTTTAGAGGTGACAAAGGCGGTTTTGACATCACCAGTCAAAGTGTCAGCCTTGATGTGTCAGATAAGCGGGGCCGCCTGAGTCATGGCATGACACTAAGCAGATAGCCAAGATGACATGTTGACATGTCAAAAAAGGGTGAGCGACAGATCTGGAGGGAACAACAAGCCTTTTGAAAGTGAGACGGCGAGAGTGGCTGCATAGTGCCACACTTTAAGACTGAGAAATGCAGGTCATCTGGTTCCAGATGTACTGAGAATAAATATCAGCTTCATAGAAGCTCTGGTCAGGAATGAAAAGTGAATCCGCTCTTTGCAGTTTTCAGTTGCGTCCGCTATTGATGTGAAGCACGTCTGCATAGGGCAGGCTGCTGAGACTGGGGACCTTGTTAAGGCGGGGAGGAGACTCCTGCATCCTGATCTCTCTTTCACTCTGTCTCTTCTTATTTAAGATTAAGACACTGAAGCAAGCACACTATTGCGATGATCTACTTGATCACATGAATAGAGCGCACTGCAGGCTGACAGCATTGCCGAATGAAAAACACCTGCATGCGCTGCCACATTAAGCAGCTGTTCTCTGTTACCTATAGTATCGGCTATGTTTGATAGGCAAATCTTAATAAGCTCATTTGGAAATAAAACTCTTGGGAGTTGCGGGGTGATTGTTTGCAGGACTCTAAGTCAATATGACAATTACGAGATTTCCTGTCTTCCCTTATTAGCCAAATTCCTTCATTTTTCATTATCTGCTACAGAAGTCTTCCTTTAACAAATTACACCCAATTATACAAGTACTAAAGTCTAGTGTCAGCAGCTAAAAGAGAGGGGCAGGCGCAGGTGGGGCATCCAAAAAGGTGAACAAACAAGACAAGAGAGAAGTTGTTCATGCTGACTGCTGCACTAGAAAAGCTCAGAGCTTAGAATTACAATTATTCTGAGAGAGATGAGCGACAATGATTGTGTTGAGATGGAAGCAGAAACTTTGAACAATGAGGGGATTTCAGCAGACAAAGCATCTTAAAAGCTGCACAACTGAGGTTTCCTCTGTTGTTAGTTGGGAACTGGAATGGGGACAACATTAGCTGGGGTCAGGGACTGGTCAGAGCAGTGCTGGGAAGATGCCAAGCCATGAAAGGAATATGAGGGTGACACAGATAAAGCAAAATGAATCTGATCTGAGAGGGTGTTTGGTGGACAGAGTTGTTAGAGGCCTGTAGGGACAGCAAATGACAGTGTAGCAGTGTATTTATAACAGCAGTGGAAGCGGGACTCGGAGCTAAAGGCAAGTTTGCAGAGATGCCACATGACGGGTTTTTGCTTTACTGGGTGAAAAAAAGAAAAAGAAGGTGAAAGATAAATGAGCGTGGAGAAAAGGCAGGGTATAGAAGTGCAGAATAGCTTTTGAAACATTTCGCCAAATGGACAAATGTTATGAAATGAAGATAAAAAGGGAATAAAACATATCTGGCTCATGCCAAAGCACTGAACACAGATGGATAGCAGCACTAGAGTTGTAGCATAATAGCATAATGCTAATGTCCTGAGTGTAAATTACCCTGTTGGCACCCAGCCAGACTATGAATCACGCCTGACTTGAAGGATCCAAGTCTAGTGATGTTATGAGTGGGCTACTTGGACTTTCTGGCATCTCATAACAATAAAGAAGGGCTGAATATCAAAAGAGGGACACGGACATGTAGTGAGTCATCAGTGGGGGTTAGTACGACGGGCAAAAGAGCAGACAAGTCATTTCTAAATTTAGAGTTATTCCAGTTAGAGCATACATATGCACACTGCAGCCACTGGTGGTAATCTACAGAATAAAAAAGCAGAAATGGGGATAGTCTGGATTTCTGAGGCTGTTGCATGTTACCTGCTTAGGGGTCTTCCAGGGTGAATAGTGACCTGTAATGTTGAGAGAACAAAAAAACAACTTATGTTTTAAACGGAAAAAGATGAAAACCGATCATGATATGAGAGGCTTATTTTTACCCAATGAAGCCATTTTCAGGGTATATCTTAGAGGATAATAAAATGAAGAAAACATCTGAATTAAATTTAAACCAAATGAAGATAATAATGCGACATGACAGCGGTGTTTGTGAGTGGTAGAAAGGACGAAGAAAAGGACATTTGAAAACATGATGAAAGCACAAAGCAAGCGATGGCAAATATATTTCTATGAGGCAGAAACCAACTGTGAATCTAAAGTGAGATTAAAATAAGACCTGAGAAAATCCACTGCTGCACATACAAAATATTTGCTACTGATAAAACGTGTTTTTTGTTCTGATTCAGGGATATCAGGTAATAATGTTTGCATTCTGTTAACTAGAAAGCGAGGCCAACCTTTATACTGATGCATTTATTATATTTATAGCCACTCGGGGCAGCGGAAACAAGCTGTAAACACAACACTAACAAATTATTGCATTATTACACAAGTATTCCTAAAAGAAATTCAAATCTCCTCAGCTGCTAAATGCTTCTCTATGAGCAGGTGCGATTATTAGAGAAGTCAGCTGCATGCTTGCTGAAAAGTTTTAGGCCGTAAAATCAAATCAGCTGCATAAAAAATACATTAAAATGTAGTATTACAAATCCCAATCCTCACAAATACAGATACTCTGTTTTTACTTAATGTGACAGAGACAAGCTGTTCTGTATTATCAGGTACTGCACATCACATGCCACTAGAGGGCAGTCTACTGGTGACACAGGCTCCAGAGCTCAGGCAGCTGTGACAGGTAAAAAATATAAAAATGACTCACTGATAAATGTAGCCTAAAGAGAAAAAGTCATGGATACAGATGTAATCCTACAAACCGAGTCTTCAGTGAGCTCACTGATTTTCAGTGTTTCAATGTCTGTCACATGAACAGCTGTCAGCAGGTCATCAAACAATAATCGAGATAAAGGTAGTGGTCTTAGTGGAGATTCAGTTCCTGTATGATTGAATGAAATTTTAAATTCCGACTGAGCATCAGAATGGGGAAGAAAGGTGATTTGATTGACTTCAAATATGGGTTAGTTATTGGTGCGAGATGATGTGACTATTTTCCCACACATGCATCTAGAGGGTTTACAGAAAATGCTCCAAAAAAGAGAAAATACCCACTGAGCGGCAGTTTTTTAAGTGAATATGGCCTTCAGCGGTCAGAGGAGAAAGAGCAGACTGCTTTGAGCTGTCAAATAAACACTCGTTGCGACCAAGGTATGCAGAAGAGCATCTTTGAATGCAAATCTTAAAGCAGAGGTGCTACAACAGCAGAAGACCACAGCTAAGAACAGGAAACGTAGGCTCCAATTCACACGGGCTCACTACAAACAACACGAAAGCATGCATCCATCCTGCCTTGTATTATTGACTCAGGCTGCTGCTGGTGGTGTAATAGTATAGGGGATATTTTCTTGGTACACTTTGGGCACATCACAGCCTGAGTACTGTTTCTGAACATGTCCCTCCCTTTATGAACACAGTGTACCAGTCTTCTGATGGATGCCTCCAACAGGATAAAATGACGTGTCACAAAGCTTAAATCATATCAAACTCTTTCTTGAGCTGTACTCAAATGGTCTCCACAGTAACCAGATCTAAATCCTATAGAGTGTGGATGTGCATCTGACAAATCTGCAGCAACAGTGCAACGCTGTCATATCACTATTATGAAGCAAAAATGTTTCCAGCATCTTGTTGAATCAATGTCACGAATAAATAAGGCAGTTCTGAAGGCAAAATACTTCAAAATACTACTAGCAAGGTGTAGCCAATGAAGTAACTGGTGAGTGTATTTAGACAACCTACGCATTCTACTGTATTTTCCATGTACTATCAAACCACACTGGCTTTACAAGCTGCCATCTGTCCCACTTTCCCTTTTGCTGGTTTACAGCATGTCCACATTAGTACACTGAGAATCTGCTAGGCAGGATTTACATGGACATGCTTCGGGCTTCAATGCTCTCTCTCTATGGTTTTTACTTTGAAAAGGCTGACATCATGCATCGTCTGAACTGAACTGTGGAACCGTCGCTTTGCTACTTTTGCCGCAGCATTGCTGCTAGTCAATCAAATCACATTACGAGAGCAAGGTAGTTGATTGTGCAGATCAGCAGCATCAGACACACCAACCTGATGTTTATACACTAATCCAACTTCAGCATAAACTGTATGGGCTGCTGTGTAACCAAACATTTAAATGGTGGTGTACATTAATTAATAGGAATTGTTTTCAACTTAATAAATTAATGATTCTAAAATTTCTAAAGGCAACTAGTTGCTCATTTGTCTAACTGCATAACCCCCCAGCTCTAAACCCAGGTCTAAATCTGTTCATCTAAAGGCAGCCAGGGGTTCAGAGTTAGTATAAAAGAACTGAACACTGAACATGAATCCATTGTTTCAGTTCTTATTTGACATGAGAAAAGGCTGACCTCACTCAATACCTCTGATCAATCTTCAGCAAACATTTCATTAAAGCATTCAATATCAGCACTCAGCAGGACGGCAACTACGTTAAGCAAAGAGACGTTTGCGAATATGTCACTGATCTGCCAGTACCTACAGCAATAAAACTCTGACTTTCACTTAAGTAAGTTCAGGGTGACCATAAAGTGGTTTTAGTTTGCAATGCAGTGCGGCAAGTTAAGAACATACTTTCTCCTTTCACTTTCCAATTCATCTTGCTTTGACCTTTAAAATGTTATTCCACACATTTCAGCTGCTTACAACATTGTCCAAGCACAAGAACCAGAATTCTGAGTTGAGTGATGAAAGAAAATCATCAGTAAAAAGCACAAGACATGCAGCAAGCATCAAACACTTGTATATATGCATTCATATACGCGCACACACAGAGTAATGAAGCACTTTTCTTTAGTCCAATTCACAGGAGCATATTAAGAAAAGGTGCATTATCCATCTTCTTTATTCACTTCTTCTTCCTTTTCTTGTCTTTCAAGTGCTGCCACAATCTTCCCTCTGGGAAGCTTCAAGCACATGCAAATTGAGGGATCAAATTAAAGGGTGACTGCTCGAATTATGCGCCAGCCTTCCCAGTCTTGGCCTGGCCAGACTCCAATCGCACTGTAAAAACATTCGTCTCACTGAGCCACTAGTGGAATGGTGACAACATGGAAATTAACAAAGGCTACAAAGAGAACTCCAGCAATGTTTTTCAATGTTTTCGGCTCTTCTCTGTCAAAACAAGCCAAATAACATTTTTAGAAACAAAACAGTTACAGGAGCTTATCTAAAACTCAATAACAATTTCACTTTCAATGCACATGGGAGCATTTTTATCAGCGCAAAACAAGAAAGACTTTTGAAGTATGATAACTTGAGGGGCAGAGGCGGATTTTTGCTTTTATTCCCAAAGAAGGTGCATCAATGAACAGCTTTCCAGAATACCTAGATTTGAGCATTTGTGGAAGGTACAGTGAGCAAAAGAGGCAACAACAGAGCAGTCCTCCACATGGGTAAAAGAACCTGAGATAAGCCAGACCGACAGAAGGAGGTGCACTACCTGGCATCACTGACGGAGGTGATCCACAGGTTAAAGATACTGTTAGCTCAGGCATACCAGACATTTATTCAGACATAGGTGTCAAAGTGCCCCATGGCTAGAAGTTGAGAAGGGGTGAGCAACTGAGAAAGAACACCAAGAGAGAGAGAGCAAGGGCAAAAGGAGCTGTCCATGGTGCTGAAAGCTCTTAGCCCAAATGCTAATCAGATCTGTCAGCTTGGCTGCAGAGAGTTACATGAACCCTGCAGCGTCCAACTTGCACTTAAGTTCTGAGCTAACTGGTGTCCTGTCCTACTGTATGTGTCAGCCTTTTCCAATATAAGTATAACAACAGTAATACACATCAGTAAAAGTGCACACAGGTAATGACTGCGTCTGACTACACTCCAGCCATGGCACAGCTTCAGGTAACATTGAAGGGCATTTGGTTGAAGTCGTGCCTCATTTTCAATTTCTGGTTTCTGGGCAAAACTCTAATTAAAGAGTTTGGAACTGGAAATGTTTCCAGAGATGCTGGAGCTGGCAGGGACTTCACAGAAAGCACTGGTTCTCAAAAGCGCCAAATTAAATCTTACATGTTGGCTCATTAAAACCTGCTGCTGTCAAAATTAGCTTCCAATGGGAAAAAAGGGGGTGAATGTCATTTAAAAAAAACAGCAAAAAAATATCAGCGGTCGTAAGTGTTGCTGTGTGTTCAGAACATAGACTGTATTTAAAAGAGTTCTTAAGTGCCTAAAACCTGCATTATCTCTAGTGGCCATCAGGTGGCTCCTTTGGTTACCAAAAGTAGTCTAATTAAATAAAAACTGACAGAAAACAACCCTATTTCTTACTTGACTTTGGCCTGAGTAAATATTGATGTTTCATTTTTATGACTATGATGGGTCCTTGGTTTCTCAGTTCATTCAGCCTTACCCATGCAAGCCTAGTGACCAGTTATTGGCTATCTGTCAACCACTGGTTGCAAGGGAAACATGTGCATTCCCAAACTGGTTGGTGAGTTGTTTCTAGATGTCATTATGAAATTTGTTCCTAAAACTTGAATGAAACAAGCCCTGAGACCGGTCAGTGATCCCCTGGCAACTGCTGGTCGTTAGGGAAAAGTGTTTATTCCTCGATTGATTGGTGAAAGGTTTTTGGCAGTCGCTATTAACAAAACCTATGGGTGACTGCTGAAATCTGCTGGCAACCAATAAAAGGGCAAGGAGGTTTTTGGTGAAGCGCTCTCTTTCCAACTGCTTTTACCCATCCAGCAACAGCCAGCAACTTCCAGCAACCACTTGCCAAATGGTCCTGAATTGCACATTTTTCCCTAGTGACCCAGAGGCTGCCCAGAGGCTGCCAAGTGCTCTCTTGGCCTGTTTGATTGAAGCCTTACTTCTGGGGAGAGGTCTCAAAATAGAAGAAGTGCTGTAAGACATCCACAGATGTGTAAGGAGACAAAACAGGATGGCTGCCAATAAAATCACCTCTTACAGCTCATCAAACTGTGACCTGTGTCAGACTCACAGCACCACCTGTGAGATCTGAGTTGCAGGTCTTCCCCGACCCAACTTGCTGAAAAAAGACGGGCCGTAAACATTAGCCAAGCTATTATCCATCGTAATAAAACTGTCATCATGCTGCTGAAATGATGATCTACCTCTTAACATATAGCAATTTGGCTCGGTTTTTTAGACCACTGGACGCTGGCCACACTTTCTAATTGAGCTGGCTGTTTTTTGTGGCCCACAGCAGAGTAACAGAAAGCGAGAGAGAGTGAGAGAGAGATGGGAGTAACTGACTGATATCTGTCACCAAACAACCGTCATGCTTCAGTCTCTGACACATTCTCCAAATATTTGCCAGTTCAGGGCCAGGCACACACCTCATCACTTTCACTGAAATGGCAATCTGATGTGGAGGACTGACTGAGCACCACAAGCTCAAGTTTAAATAGTGTATATATGTGTGCATATGTTTGAATTTTTTTAATGGCTGCTCTTTAATCCTGCAGATAGATCTACCACCTTGTGACAAAGAACACACACACAGACATACGCACAAACACACACACACACTTAAAGTCAACTTGATGTGAGATTGACAGCTTTTATGCTTTCATAACACCCACATATTTCACAAACTCCCACAACCACAATCCGACAATACTGTTATGGCTTTTTTTTATGATGCTGTTACTATGACAACACACTTCTAATGTCCGGCATCAAAGATCAAGAATGGCTAGTGAGGCGAGGAGGGTTCAATTACAGGTTCCCCTTACACACTCAGACAGTGCATCCTGCTTGTGTCAGTTCCACAGCTGTATGTACAAACAAGAAAGAAGTAAAGAAACTCACTGATGCAGAAACAAGAACGACCGCAGGAAAAATGTGACTACACAGGAAAAATTTAAAACAAGTGAGTTAGCATGATCAAGTCTTTGTTCAGCAAGCCTTGCCTTGCTCAGCTTGGTGTTGTCATGGGCACAGAAGTGAACATTTACTACTGTAATGCAAAGTGCACATGACCTCTCGACTTCGAAAAGTCATTGTCACACAGAGACATAGAGTAGTTTTACTCACCTCTAACAAAAGATGCTGTTACTGCGTATTTAAATGACGTGGGCCAGAAATGTTAAGATCTGCTGTCAGTACAGTTTAAATAGTAAATGGTGAGTGGACTGGTGCTTAAATTTACAAACGGACCACTAAACAGATTTTTGAAATACATACCGGTATTCATCCATTCACATAAGAATTAATACAATGTTTTATTCACACTATAAGACGCACGCTTACACTCAGATCGATGCATCTCGGGAAATTTAGGATATAATTTCTTGTATTTTGCCCTTTAACTTGGGCTCCACGTCATGAGCTACATTCATAGTGCAAATAGAGTAGATAGTAAAAACCTTTGTACCCATCCTGGCACCATTGTCTTCAAGTTTAAAGTTGGTCATATATGATGAGCTATAGTAGACCCCTTTTGTTTCATTGAAACAGCTCTGACCCATGGGACGTCTGCTATATTTCTCAGATGACACTTTGATACTACC
>VOQK01030763.1:5742-25985 GCA_015052645.1 Benitochromis conjunctus
AGCACCTGGAAGCAGTCCTTCAGCACAGAGGGGGCAGAGGTAAGCCATGAAATAGCCTGTTTGATTATAAAAAAAGATTCAGTCTGAGGAAGTTTAAATTGCAAAACAACTGTTTTGAAGAGGGGGAGGGGGAACTGTGAATAAATATGCGACGTGACCAAATAGTCTCGGGAACCAGCTCACTAACATAAAATAACCTTATCTGATTGAAATTTGCCCAATCTCACCTTCAAGATCATCTTCTCATGCATCACTGGACTGCTTTCACTCTGGCTATTGTTTTTTATCTGGCTTCTTGGGAAACCTGTTCTGTCCCTGTTCACGTACACACTGGATCTTTGTTGAAGGATTACAGCGTGCTAAAACAGTAATCCTTCAATGTGATTTTCATTCAGGTGAGTCAGTGAAGTCTTGGGGAGTACTGAGTGAAGACACAGTCTAACAATTAGCCAACTGCAACTAAGTGTAACACTGTTACAGCAGAGCTGTGCACTGACAGTTTTCACCCTGTGGGTACAAATTCAAAAGTGTACAATCCAGTGAATGTTGATAAAAATCAGGGAGGTTCCTGGTAATTAATTTCTTAACCGACCAAACGAGGAAAAAAAAAAAACTTGATTAACTGGTGAGTAGTCGAAAACTAAGGAGAAAAGACAAACACTTAAACTGATGTTAAATATGATAGGAAAACATGTTACTACAAAAGATCTTCACATTTTATTAAAATATAGCATATTAACATAGAAAAACAAATAAATAGCGAGTGAGTGTGTGCCTTTGATAATAAAATGAATCATGAAAAGGCTAAAGATAGGAAAGATTTACGTATATTTAACACGACATGCACAAACTACTAATACTGTTACTCATCTCCAGTACTGTTGCTATTGGTGACTGCTGCCCACCCATTCAACAGTGTTTGATGTACAGAACAGTATTTTATAATAATAATATAATAATAATTAATCTTATATAGCCAATATATGTAAGCCTACCTGACTGAGGTCTGGCACTGGTAGGAGTCTTTCTAATTTGGAGAGAAGCTCCCACACAAGCAGCTGCATGTCTGCGTCATAGCTGAGGCCATATTCTGTGGGGAAAACCTCCTGAGAAGAACAAACATTAACAGCCAGTCCAAAAAAAAAAAAAGTTAAAAGGAACAAGATGAGAAATACATGGATTGGCTACATGTAAGGGCACTTGCCTGGTAAAAATGTTCCCTCTCTGCTGGGTCTTTCAGGAGTGTTTGGGTTAGCTCCACAAAGATGGCCTCTTCTGCATCCACCTCTGCATCCCCACTCTGAATGAAACCATTACAACTGTCACTATCAGACCAACAACAATTATCAAGGATGAGAAATGATGTTGGAAAGCTAAAATTTAAAAATAATAAAATTTATATTTTATCATCATTATTCTGTTGTAGAAGCAATCCTCGTCCTCTACAGAATATGCAGATTAAATTAATCCATGCCTCTCACAACCAGTAAAATGTTCCATACAACAATGACAGCAACACAAGCCCTGAATGTGATCAATCCACCTCAGCTACATTACAGATAATATTGATAAAACACGTTGCCTCTGAACGCAGCTTTGGTCATTGCATTCAAAAAGCTCTAATTTAACTCTACCAACAGACTACGCCTGTTTCCAAAATGCATCGGGTTTCACGCTTTATTATCAGACTTCTGATGCTGGATTTAGAGGTGAGTGTACATGAAATGCTTCCTCTACTAGGTCTTCACTCACTGAACTTTTAACAGTAACACCATTTTGGACCTGGACCTTGGACTTGTGCAAAACGGTGCTCACACTTACTCCCGTGTATCCCTGTGGGCGGATTCGCTCCAGGTGAGGCTGCACACACAGGATGTTGGCCGTTTCCTCATTTCTGCACAGCTCAAGTATAACCTGAAGCAACAGGAAGGTGTTCGTTCAGCTACTGTCACTGTATTACCCACTTGTGGAGTGGAATGCATTTTTGTGTATCGGATACCCACTGACTCACTTTGGCTCGCAGCCGAAGCAGCAGTTTTCCTCGTTGCTTTGGATTGAGCAGGTCCGGAACTGATGCCGTGACCAGTGTCACAAACTCATCAAGCTTTTCATAGTCAAGAACATCCCTCCGTTGAGCCACCTGCCACATGGCTGCGGAAATCAGCCGCATAGGAGGGATCAGCAGTCTTAGGGATGACAACGGCAGGAATATATCTGATTAAACACACACAAAGTGGACAGAGTTATGTCTTTTTTGGAAAGTCAAACATCCTCTTGTGACAACTCGACAAACCATCTTTATAATTTAGCACAAAGAGACATAGTTACAATAAAATCATTTGTGAACCCCCTGGGTGTACAGGTGCTGCTCCCCATTACTAGAGGTAAGCAACTGTGGGTATAGATGAAGTCTAGTCTTCTCAAGAAAGACTGATTGTCATGAGCCACGTAAGCCTCACCAAAATATTTCACAGGAACTTAAAGAAACATCAGAGAGATGCATGAAGGTGGGAAAAAACTGGGTGTTTTTCAGGGTGCTGCCTACAAATAAGTAAATTAAAACACCACAAAGGAAACCACTGATTTCCAAAGCAGCACTGTAACACATTTCTGGATTGCAAAACATTATAAAACATCTGTCTGGAACCTATTTTCCCGAGATAAAACTTGAACTTGTTGGCAAAACAGTCCAATAACGTTTGAGAGTACAAAAGTACTGCACCCTTACTCCAAAACCTCCCAGCTGGGAAACGTTTTCGGCTGCATCTCTACCTGTGGACCTGACACCTGTTTCTATAATTGGGACTCAGGTGAATTTATGACCACATATTACAAGTAATCGATTAAATATTCCCAGTTATTTCAAAATGTTCACAAACGTTTCCAAGTAGATGGTTTAATGTTGCCGTTTATTATAAGCATATTTAAGGTTTTCAGGTTGCACAGTATTTTAACATAGCCCAATCAAATGAGCTAAAAACAGATTAATTTAAAATTATAACACTGAGAATAACAAATAGGGATTTTACAATTCTATATACTTAAAAACAACATGAATAGAGTGAACATATTGTAAAAACTTAAGTATTAACAGTTAACCCATTAAGTTTTCCTCCATGTTTACATTAGCATAGCTAACTGGAATCATTGCAGTTAGCCGCAGTGAGGAGCTAACGCGCACACACGGGCGGCCTGCCTCGCTGTACCACTGAACACTGCTGTGACACGGACCTGTGCTTTCCAGTGGACCGCTTTCCATAACGCAAACTACACGAATTACTTTTAAAAAGTCACTAACAAACGCCAACCAGCAATCAATTTGCGATTAGCGCTGGCGTAAAGCGGAAACACGTGGGCGAAAGTGTGATTTTCAAAATAAAAGTAAAAAAAACAAAACGTTTCCTTAAATCGAATAAAGCGACCAAAAGTAAAAAAAAGAAAAGAAAAATCAAGACATTTAATTCTAAAAATGTAAGTAATCAGCTGCACGTTATGTGTCTCAAAAGTGCAGTCGCTGCCAGTTTTAAACTTGGTATAAGAACCTAACACTGTATACAGATCCTAATAACAGATGTGATGCTGATGAATGAGAATTTTATCCAACAGATAACTGAGAATGTTGCCATTTGCCAAGTAGACAAAAAAAAAAAACTTTATTTGCAGTGTTTTCCATGTGCAAATTTCCATGACTTCGGCATTCTAGTATTCCTCCCAACACCTGTTCTTTCAGGAGGTGAAGGTGGACGCTAATCGTCTGGTGTCCACATTGGTCCCACACCAATTCATCACATACACGCTTGTTATGACAATACATTCATTTGGAGATGCTAGATTTCTTTACAGGACTTTTGTGATGATCAGGAAAAAAGGAAAACAAAACCAAAGCACTAAGAAGAAGCCACAAAATAAAAAATGATTAATAATAACTACTTAACAGTTGACAGTGACAACACTTACAACAGTGTCTAGTAATTTTATGGTCAAAGCATTTTATGAGTCCTGATGACGCCATGGTCACTTTTCAACAATACAACACTTCAAATGTTTCTCGCCCCCACAGAAAAACAGACTCCATGCATTAAGGAAGACAGTCCAGTAACAGCAGGAAGGAGTTCTGAGGTTCAGGTTGTTATGCAGGCAAACGGCCAAATGATGTACGACATCCAGTCACATGGTGTTAGATTCAAAGCAGGGTTAGGATTTCCAAGGGCAGGACAGGGCGAGCACTCTGCATCTTCAAGCTTCAAAGTCCGGGAACCAACCTTTAACAAAGACAAGTACTTTGAAAACAAAGGTCTAACACAGGAAACAAATGCATAATTACAACTACTACATATATATACGTCTGTACTTTCTAATCAGTAACATTTCCAGGATCTCAAACTGGTGAATTAGCTGTTCGTGTCTCAGTGTAGCAGCAACAGACAAAGATTTTGGATATGGGGGTCTGATTGGACAAAACAAGAAGATGATAACAGAAGAAAATTAGTAACGGGGGAAAAGTCACTGCCCTTCTACACCGGATATTTTGTATGATGCACTTCGAAAAGCACGTAAAAGCATGACGTCAAATCATTGCATCAAAATTACGTGACTTTTCTAGAGCGATAACGGCCCACCCCACACAGGAAGTGTCGAGTGTTAATGCTTAAATATAGTACACTTTACACTGTAAATTTTAGAGCTTTCAGGCAAATGTTGCATAGCAAATACTAGATACAAGGCAGTGATAGAAGTCCAGCTGGCTAATCACTGAACGTGAGCTCTGAGAATCTTATGTAAGATACACCTGCATCAATACTAACTTTAAAATTGTTTATTTCAAATTAGCGTTATTTAAATCCCAGTTTTTATATCAGGCTCAGCAGCTGTGGGACAAAAAAAAACTTAGATATCGTCCGCAGCCACCCACTTTTAGCTGGAAACTTCCACGCTAACTCATTCTTACCTTTTATGGGACTAAGAAATACACGATGAGGAATAACACGAAATCAAAGACCACGAAAGCCCAGAAGTCAAACCAGTAGGAGTGTTTCGGTAAAGAGATCGGAGCTCCTTTAGACTTAAAGGTTTTAAGATCTTCCTCTGACTCCGTTACAGGAGTCGTGCCGGGTGCCATGTTTGCTATGGCTTCAGCCGCGCGCTCCCGGAAGAGAACACAATAATCTTTCAAAATAAAACCACATTTTTGCAACAACAACAACAGTTTATTTGTTATTGAATACATCCTTTATGTTAGCATCTGTTTACTCCTGTATACGTAAATCTGTTTTATTTTTATTTTTTATGAACAATGTATTTCATACAGCAAGCACTAGATTCTAAAAAGACGTCACAAAGATTTTAGGATTCAGCCACCTCATGTGACTGGTCATGTGACACGAACTGTATAATTTATAGTATGTGACATGATATTTCCACCTAGTTTTACTGCACTCTTATAGGTAACATTTGTGACATTCAATCAATTATGTTTTCAGTGGACTGCACCTAATTATAAGCGTATTACTTCTCTGGCCTTCTTTGACACACCAGAAAAAACTGAACAAACTGAAAAAACCTTCTCAGTTGTCATCGTATGATATTGGTAGGTTCATCTTTTGTATTGGACTGTACACTCCCTACAAACCAAACTACAGACAATCCAAAGCATATGACATACACACAAATGATATCACCAGCACTGACGTAACAGAATGTCCTGCACGCTAACCTAAATACTGATAAGATTCTAAAGTAAAATGTGTTCCATATTCATTTTTTCATGTTTAGTATTATATCTTTAAAACCTATGGATACTTACTTATGCCCAAGTTGTTAGTTTGGCGATTACTTTCACTCAAACATAATTTTCTTTTATTTATATTTTTCTTTTTATTCTTATCGTTCTAAGAGACATAAAAAATAAAATGAACACAAGAGGCTGTTTTTGCCTGTGTGACACCAAATACCATTTATTAGGGCTTTACAAAGACTACAAAATCCTCCAGATGAGGTAAATCACTGTCTCTGTCTATTTACATGATATGTTACATACAAATGTACAAAATATAAAACATTTAAGGACAAATGTTTCACCCAAAAAGAAGAAAACTTTCTCTCAAACCAGAGTAAATGCTATGGTTTTCAACTGAGATGTAACTGCAAAGTGTTAAGTGGGGAAAATGTCACCATGGTGTACACTGTTAACAGGAGTGTAGATAGGTTTGAGACACGGGTGTAAGTCTAGGTAAGGAGCAACTACCCCTTTAGCATGCAACTACACCCCTTTGCCAGAAGAATGTGCGGACCATCAACAGCTTGGCTGCAGAGACACGCGTGTAGCTGAACACAGGTAGGATTGTAGAGGATAGAATTGTCCTGAGGTTGTGACAACATGACTTCTTGGTCTCTGGTGGGCTTTGACCAGTAGCACCTGTTGGTTGTTGGTAAATGTTTACAGTACGGTGTCAGATCAGCTTTGGTGCCTCGGACAGCTAGCAAGCCTAACGTGGCGGTAAGCTTCAATTAAAATGTCCAGAGGGGAAGTGTTTCTAATGAACAACTGGGATTCCTAAGATCCAGAGAATATTATGGCAGGATGAGGAATACTGGAGTAAGTGCCTATTTTTTTTTCTTCTCTGGTTGTGATTTCAGTGAGTTAAAAAAAAAGTTTCTTACTGTACACTGTATGCCTCCTGCATTGGCACAACATCCAATCACCACAAGACACACACCTGTTTCTGACAGCGTGTTGAACTTTGCATTTCTTTTTTTTTTTCTCTCTGTTTTCAAAGTACAATAATTTATTCAGCGGGTTAAGCATATTGGAACATCGACAGGGCAGAATGCATCTTTGATTCACTGTGCAAGACTTAAGTATTTACAACCCAACCCAACCTCAAAGTGTGCAAAACCAACCCACTCGATAAACAAAGAGAGGACAATCAAAAATCTAAATGGCTTCCGTCCGATACACGCATACATAAAGGTAAAGGTCTCCTCATAATGCATCCCCTTTAAAAAGGTTCAAGACATGCTAGTCAGGCAAGAACACCTGAAACAGTTTGGTTGTGCTCCTATCAGTTCAAGTGAGCCCAGCTCAACTGGGCACAAAACAACAACTTAAAAAAATACCCCAACCCCTCTATTTTCTATATATTTTTAAATGTTCATACAATATTGGTCAAATTCAAATACACTATCCACTCTTTTATAATCTAACTGTCAGAAAGAAGAAAGGGTGCTTTAGAAGGAAAGGGAGGGAAAACAAACAAAAGTGGCTGTTTGTCCCACTGCAAGCAGCATCTTTGACATAGCAGGAAGCATATCAATACTATCTCTTCTTCTTACTAGAAGATGCTTGAAAAAAACTTTTGAACATTTAAGGCAGTGGAGAAAGCACCAGTATGATTGTTCCCCTGTTCAGCTCTGTGATTGATCTGGTTAACTTGTATATGGATGCAACAATTTGGATTCTTTTCAGGTACCTCACGGGTAGAAACCAAAGCACATGTCAAACAAGAATTTCTAATGAGGGCCAGAGAATACCACGTTACTCTGTTAGGTATTACTGAACTCTGGGTCAGTCTACCTTCTGAATTCTCTTGCAGCAAACGCTGTGGTTCACTATGCATACCTGGTTAGTCCTGTTACAATCCACAGAGGGTGCTGTCTGCTCTCCTCACGGTACATTTCAGCTAAATATTGACAACAGGCTGTGTTTGTGCGGAAGGCCGAGAACAATTTAATCTAAGTCTACAACCATGTTCGGCTCCGCATTGTTTACATTTGGCAGTCAAATCGAAGCGAAACGTTGGCACTTTTCCATTTTTTTCTTCACAGTAGCAGTGAGACGGGATGACACACACACACAGACAATACACTTTTGTTGTGCTTGTTGTCGGCATGGAAGGGGAGGCGAGAAGCGGCTTGGCAGTGCCTGACGCTGACAACGTCCAGGGCAGGAGACCAGCACCACGAGGCTCAACTAGTGACTGAGCTGAGGGCAGCAGAGTGTGTTAGTATGTTCCAATATTAGCTACACCCTTGTCATGTTCAGAAAAAGTAAAGATATTTTTTAAAAATAGTACAACAAAGTCTACTCCAAAACCAGTAAGGAGCAGGTTTGGTTGACCATAAATAACTTTTACTGAAACCTGATGATTTGTGTGTAAAAACACTGGATGTAAAACAGCCTGTGGCCACTAGAGAGCATGACATCACCTGAAAGATAGTATTCTCCTCTTACCGACTCTAAGTGTAAGAGATCAGGGTAGTCAGAAGTGGCAGAGATATGGTGCTTTGCTAAAGGACACAGCGGCAGGCTGGACTGTAGATTAAATGATGGCCTGAATTTATAAAAGCTTTCAGTAACAGAGAGTCACCTCCTGCTGCCTGTGTGCAAGTGCATTCATATGAGTGTGTGTCTGTGAGAAGCACCTCTGTAAACAAGGAAAGGCATACACAACAAAACCCTACCCAAAATGTAAACACCTGAAAATATGACTCGATAACATAAAATCCAGTTTGATCACGCTTAACTTCTTTCATTTTCTGACACCCAAAATGAAAAGTGTGAACTGCAGCTCATCGCGGCTGAGCCCAAAGTGTGATGGTCCTTATCAGACACACCCACACCTATAATATATATGAAAAGTTGTATTCTTCAAATGTTACACATCCATTAAAAACAACTGGTTAACACTATCTGATGTCAGTAAAATAGATTAGATCTAACACATATTGTCGTTTACCTTTTTGATCACTGGGGACCAAGTTGAAGACACATCTTTAAGACATAAAATAATCTGATTTAATATTGCACCATCGTTGTGTAAAAATAGGCTTTTTCTCTCTCTAATGTTGGGTAAATCATTTTGGATAATAAAACTTTTCATATATCATTTGTTAACTATAGGGGCGTCTGGTAGTGATGGGGTTTTGATAGTTCCCAGGTTCTGGGAGGTCCAAAGGGTGGGGGTTAGGGGATCAGTATCTCTTGTTCTCATAGCGCTGACTCCAGTGAAGAGTCTAGCTGGTCGTCATGGTGACTGGTGCTGTCACTGTCGC
This sequence comes from Benitochromis conjunctus, assembly GCA_015052645.1. NCBI lineage: Eukaryota > Metazoa > Chordata > Actinopteri > Cichliformes > Cichlidae > Benitochromis > Benitochromis conjunctus. The sequence goes on from VOQK01030763.1 coordinate 14,794, forward strand.
AGCTCTGCGTGCTGGAGTAGTTCGCCGCCTCCTGCAGCCGTAGCAGCATGTTCATCTGGAACATAACGCAGAGTTAGAATGGAACAGAAAACTAGAGACACTCAAAGGATGAAAACCTGAGCATTTCATCACTTTAGCAGGCCGCTGCTGCTGGCGTACAGGTTTGATCGTGCTCTGATGAGTGTGATTCCCAGCCTGGTGATCAGCACATTTGCCAAGAATTTACAAGATAAATGTGAGGACTGTCCATATGATTACTACAGTTAGGATTTATTGTTGCTAATATTTAAAAGCAGATTTTGCAAAATCATGGTTTGGGTTGATACTGTGCAAATAAAGAAATCAAGACTTTTACACAAAATAAAGACAACTCTAAGCTTGTGGCTCGTGTTTTCATTTTATACCATGTGAGTCGGTCAGTCTGTGTTACCATGGCAAAATGTGCTCAAGAGACACTTAATGTAATGGTAACTACCACGAAGGTGGCACATAGTACTTTGGCAGGTGTTTATGCCTGTTGGTGGACATCATAGCATTGTAAATGTGCAAAATGAAGTTATGAAACCTTACAGGTTCGTATCTGAGATTAAAAGAGCCAAAGATGAGTGTAGTGTGACTCTTGTGCAAAAGATGCTGGAAGCAGACTGGCAGTCTGACCTTTCACCTAATACATCATAATATTTTCAAAGGTGGGTGTGCGATGGAATCATTACTTACGCGATCCAAGTCATGTGCATATGTGTACTCTTTCTTCGACTGTATTTTCCATTTTCACAATGTAAGGAATGAACAACTGCTAACTCTCTGTTTATATTCTCCATGTTCTTAAAAAAAGACATAAAACCTTGTGCTAAATCGCCTGCAATAAAACAGCAGCACTTTCCATCCCTGCAATGGAGCTAATGGTTCAAATAATGCAGGAGTGTTGCTGCATCTGGCGCATCACTTCAAGTGTTCCTGAAATGAGCTGTGGTGCACCTAAGCTGCAAACACTCACACGTGGACACACACACACACTTGTTAAATCAAGCCAGTTGTTTCTGGATGACGAGTCTTTATATCCTTTTGGGCTGCAATAATCCAGCACATGATAATGAATTCTCTCTTTCCACCATTTCCTGCCTCGTCTCCCAAACCTGGTGTGAGTGTGTGGGTCACTGTGGTGCTGAGGAGCCTGAGGAGCCAAGCAGATCCATGGCCAGTATCGCCACTACTGACACTGCTACTTTTCACTGCTAAACTGATCTTCAACACCCAAACATTGCCTGGGCAATGACTACTCATAGTGGGCAGCAGCATTGACGTGCACCTCATCATGTTCTACAGATCATGTTCTTTCAGCGTGCCCATTAATTTCATGTTTGCTCTTTTAATTCTTAGTCACTTAAAAAACTCTGAGAACACCCTCTCTCCTTTGTTCCTCACCAGTGGGTCTCCCTCAGTGTCACTCTGAGACACTTGCTTGGATGAGGCTCCCTCCTTGGACGAGCTGTATCCATCATATCCCACGTCCTCCGGCCTCAGCTGGAGCAGCGACTGTCCATCCTGCTGCAGTGAGGCGGCATTCCATGGATATGTGTCATTTACCCACTTGGATGGATCTTCCCATGCGGCTCTTTTGCCGTACAGCTGCAAGAAAGGCCGAAAGGGTAGAGAGGTTGCAGATGAAAGCCAGTATTAAATAAAGTGTTTCTGAGTCAATCAAGCGTTCTTTTTAATAAACTGTTGTTCTAATCTTATAATGGTAAAAATGTACGGTCACAGAGACTAAAACAATCTGCCCACTCTAACCTACAATTTTTTATGCATTATGTGAAGTGACATAAAAATCAGACACTGTGGTGTGGATAATTTCTTTCTCAGTTTTATTTCTCGTCTCAAACCATTTTAACATCCGTGCCAGCACTATGGTGCATGACAAAAATGGTCCGGCAGAACGAGAACCCCCTCAGACGAAAGTAAAAGAGTAGAAGTGTTTTAACACAGCTAATTTCATCTGGAATAATGTGTCCTTTGTAATAGAAATAGTGGAAAAATCCTGTTATGGAGGCTTAAAAATGCTGAAAATTTAGTCTCAGTGGTTTTTCTCACAGTAGCAGCCAGCATTCATTTGCACAGACAATGGCACACATTAAAACTTGTGCGGTTAATGAGGCAGGAGCACAAACGTGTTAAGGCTTTATGTTACGGTGCGCACTGCATTCTATCTTTTGTTTGGATTTTTATTAGATGCTGTTATATGCCAACCTGAAAAATGTGACACTTTAATGTTCTTTTTTATTTTTAGCATTATGCTGTAAAAAGACTTATTGGTGATATCACACAATCATGTTCTATCAGGTCGTACCTGCAGTCCTTCCCTGACAGCCTCGAGCAGGTAGGGCACCAGGGAGTAGTTCCACAGGTCAGTGAACCAGACCCGAGAACCCTCTACATCCATGGGACAGGACAGGAACAGACGAGGGCCTGTAGGGACAAAAAAATAAAAAATAAAAGAGAGGATGATGACAGAAGCAAAGATCAATGACACGGTGCACAGTTAAAACTAATGAGCTGCTGAAGACACGACATACAGAGAAACTTTATTTATGCGACTACCAATGACTTTAAAATGTGTGATGAATATTAGCGTGCACTGAGGCAGATAATGGCTAAAATAAGGCACAGCAGAGATTTCAGTGTTGGACAAAAAGAACACACACTAGTGTGTGTGTGTGGGTGTGTGTGTGACACCTGACCTATGGTAACATCGGAGGAGCTGTGTGCCTCCAGGAAGCCGTTGAGGTGCTGCCAGGTCTTGGGGATCCAGTCAATGATCTTAATCAGGTCATTGCTGCGCATGTTCTTATCAATCTCTGTCTCAATCAGCTTCCGCCGTAGGAAGCGCCCCAGGAAACCTTTGACCGGTTCAGTGTGGTTGGTGCACAGCACCCACCTACGATAGGACAGATGATCAATGGCCAAACAAAAGCACAGAAACTAATCAATCAGCTCAACGTCAAATCCAATTTCTCATCAAGGCAACTCCGTTTAGAGATGATGTGACAGCATTTCTTCCATCATAGTTTGGATCCCATTCTGTGTAACTACAATAGAGTCATATTAAATGAATTTCTGGCTCATGATAATCTCTTTCTAATCATATTGTATTTGCCCAATCATCAACTAGTCAAACATGCCAAGCAGAAATGATCCTCACTCAGAACAGGCATCACAGCCTATTAATTCTCATTTAACAGGGCTAATTATCCAGGAGACATAATTAGAGCACTCCCTGTGGAAGAATGCGTTTCATTTACGATCTGAGACGCAGAGTACTGCAACCAAACAGATCCAATGCCCGGCAGGAGGAAAAGCAAGTAAAAGTACAAATAATTTCTCTGTTGGAGAACTGCAGGAGCTTTTAAACACAATAAAAGTAAGGTATAGAAGTGAATAACACTAAAGAAATGTTACACAAAGAATAACAGAGTCACATTCAAATGTGTCAAACCTGAAGTTGTGATGCAGCTCGAGGTTAGGAGATGAAGACACTCCCTGATTCATGGTCCCGATAACGTAAGGACTGGACAGACAAACACACACGATTACTCATAGTACTTAAACACTTAAATATGTTATCATAGTGAGTTTACAACTGTTTTATTAAACAACTTTAAAGACTTGAGTGGGCATGAGTATATTAATCAATGCATCTCACTCCTACAAACCTGCTACTGTACTAGCAGAGAGTAGCTGTTCTTTCCTTTTGCCTATTAAAGTTTTTTTCTTCCCATATTTGAATCCGGCTTTCAAGAACAGAAGCTGAACAAACTAAAACGCTGAGAGGCAAACTTGTGACATCTGAATTTAGGCTGTGAAAATAAAATTGACTTGACCTGACTAGAGCTGTGGCCGACAGTAGGATTCGTTTCAGTGTAGAGGAGAGGAAGATTTCTGACTCACCATTTGTGATACTTGCAGTTGAGAAAGCCATTGAAAATGTCGCTGAGCGAGCCAATATGGTGGAGGTTGTCTAGGATGACCACAGTGGGGAGCTCTGTGTCTGTCTCCTCAGAGTTACACTGCTCAGCCAGGGTTGACAGGTACTGACGCAGGTCCTGTGCAAAAAATATTCATTCATTTGTGACATAACACTGATTTGGACAATTTTTAAATACAAGGTAACAAGTAAAATAACAGTCCTCTGTACAAAATCCATATAATGACATGCACCGCTAGCAAATCTCTATGCAATAGTCCTTTCTACCCTTCTGGATAAACTTTTATGCTTAAACTATGAATTATTATGATTTGTGATTGATCATAAACAGTATTCCATAAGGAGGAGATGGGCAGCAGCTGTGGACAGGCTAAAGCAGCTTAAATAGTGCTACCTGTATCAGATTTGCCCGTTGGACAGGTAGCTGAGCTGTCACCTGATCTGCCACAATTGTGACTGAGCTTGACTTTGTAGCCTGGCTGAGCTATAAAAAAAAAAAAAAAATCTTGTTCTTCTTACCTTGCTGGAATTCTGGTCGACATTGAAGCTGGCCACATTGTGCTCCGTCACTTCCTGCCCCATGTGGGAAATGATGTACTCAGCCAGTTTGGCAGCCAGAAAGGATTTACCGGTGCCACTGGGTCCTGAGAGGATGATCCGACAGTGCTCCATCAACAGGTTGAGATATCGCTGGATGATGGGCTTAGGGATGAGAGTGTCAAACACAAGGCTGTCTATGCTGTTCTCCTTAACACCTGTGATGAGCAAAGAAGGAAAGAGGAAAGGAGAATATAAATATTATACAGCAGACTGTTACCAGGTCCACAAATTTTCCATAAGAACCACACCTCGTTACTACATAATCTATAATCCCCAAATAAAACGTCCCAGCTGACTCACCTTTAAGGTTGATCTTGATGATGTTGTTGTCACCCACCAGGTAGCCGCAGGGCAGCAGCTCAGGCACTTCGGAGGCGTGGGAGCGAATCACCTCACCCATCCTGTAGCAGACAATACTGTCTGAGCTGAGACCCAGGCTGGTCAGAGGATCCACGCGGAACACATACTCCTGCAGCGAGGGAGAATGGTAGAACTTTAATAACTGCACAATCAGCCAAGTTTACAAAGTTCTCCAAGAGTATGTAATCAGTGTTGTGAGGGCTTTTAAAAAAAACAAAAAAAAACTTGAATATGATATCAACAATGACAACAGGAGCTTTAATTTGCAGAGATTCATCACTGAGATGATTAATTACACAAACTAGTCCTGTTACAAACCACAGCAAGCTGAGTCAGGAACATCTGTCATGTGGCCAAATGATTTCCGCTTACTTTAAAGAGGCGTCGAATAACCCCATCTAGGACATCCCACTTGGTTTTCCCACTCACACCTATAGACCCAATCAGGTACTCCTGGCTTTGCGTACCCTGAGGAGTTACATACATGTATTACATATAACAATATAACCTAGAACCTCTCAGAGTTTAATACACTGGTTTTCCTGGAGAAATTATTCACAAACCTTGGTGGTATTTGGCCCGCTGCTGATTGTAACCACTATTCGCACACTGCGGCCTTCTTTGCGTAGGTTGCCCTCATAGCTGTCATCGAGGAGAATATCTGAAAACAAACCTTTATGTTAGAAAGAAAAACCAGCTTGAATCTGTCAGAACCTCGATTTGTTATAAACAAACTCTTGCTCTGCCTGCCAACAAAATATAGCTAGAAAATGAAAATGTATGAACAGAAATGTTAGAACTTTTGGCGAGCAAAGAAATTAGAAGTCGTTCAGTGGAACGAGCTCCTTTGAGTGTTTCCAGCCGAAGAATTGTTCAACCACTCACAAAGGATGTGGAATCCACCAGAGCAGAGTGGGATGAAATCAGCAAGCAGCTCAGAAAATCAGTATGAAATCAAATGTTTTAACCACTCAGCTGAAATCAGACCTCCGAACACATTTGATATTTTAACTATCCGCCTTCTTAGTTTCCTGTCACCTTTAATCTTTGACATGTCCCTGCCACACCATTAGCAGCTGCCCTCCTAAGTCTCATTCATTGTCTTTTTTCTCAGGTTCCATTTTGGAGAGAGAAAGGGGGTGCTTTGTATTCGGCTGGCTACCCTTGGCAGAGGGCTCTGTGTTCAGGTGATAACAGCCCACTGGCTCACTTGCCTTCCCATATGTCACTGCTCTTGGCTCACCACACGTTTAGATAATGAGAGGCCAGGTCATCAGAGGGGGCCGCCCCTTCTAAGTTAATTACAGTTCAAGTGAGAGGGACAAACTTTTCCACCTCTCAAAAGGAGCAGGCCTGAAGAGATTGAGGAGTGTTTATGTAATAAGTCCTGCTTGGCTGCAAACCCTCACAGCAGGGAGGGGCAGATATTTCATCATTTCATGCAGCTCATCTGGATCATTTCTCTCCACAAACACAATTCTCTGGCATTTATTGAGGCAAGTATCAAGAGAGCTAATCCAACTTGATGCTGCACAAAAACACAAATGACTGCAGACTATAAACGATGTCCTTCAGCATCACTAGACACACAACTCCTACACTTACTTCTCACTAAGTGTATGAATACAACCTTGACGATGAATACTGAAAGCCTTCTGAAAGAAGGCTCTTTTATAATAAAAAAACATCTAGTTGTATCCTTTGTCTTGATTGTGAAAATCCTTTTTGTTTGTTTTTTTTCCATTTCTGTCATATCCACCCTCCCACTGCATTCACTGCCCAGAACAAACTGCTGGGTGCAATGCTGCTACACACAGACACCTCAGATCGACGGGCTGCAGAAACCAGCACTGACGCTGAACTCACCTGACATGATGGTGTCTGTGATGTTGAGGTTATTGAGGGATAGCCCCAAGGACTGACGTGAGGAGGATGAAGAGGTGCTAGAGGTCTCAGAGGGCGGCCGGGCTGTCTTCACGGGTGTGGCTGTCGGTGTTGCATTACCGCTGGACTTCAGGCGATCATTTTCTGCTTTCAGCATCTCAATCTCATTCTGTGTGTTGCAAATGAAGAAAATCATAGCAAATCTAACAGAAACTGCTTTTAAAGATACTGAATGATGGGCTGCTTCAACAGCAGATGGTCATTTCCTGCATTGTTGTTATTCTGAATCAGTATCACTGGAATAATGGGCTGTAGGCAGCTTTTTGATCTTCAAGCCTCTCTTTGTACTGAAGATTAAGTCTCAGATAAGGAATTGGACATGATCCCCAACTGACAGGGAGACTATAGGCAGCCCACATTCACAAGCATCCAAGTCACAGCATCCGTGAACACTATGCTTTGAAAGGATTATTTCATTACACTGCATCAGTAGTACTGGTATAAATAACAGGAGTTTGTTTTCATGGAGAAACCCCCCTTTTCAAAAATTCAGCTTCATGGCAAATTAAACAATTGAATTCCACCTTCATGAGGCATTTTCCCCTCGATAGCATATTGAAACCTATCTTTATCAACAGTTATTTGCATTGGAATATGTAATGGCACTGGCAGCTCTGTGGTTTCTACTAGCAGTCCGTTTGCAGTAAGGTAGAGGCTACGCAGGGTTGCAGGTAAAGAGTAGTGGAAAGCAGAAGAGAAATGCTTTGGCTCAACGGCGAGCTCATCGGCTGTCATCTGAGAGCTATTTAGCTTTTATGAGCTTTTTTTCTTTATCTGCATTCATAGTTGGACAGCAAACAACGACCGGTGGAACAGGAAGTCTTGGCCTGGATAACTGATATCCAGGCCAGACAACAGAGGATGGTTTTCCAGACTGCTTAAAAATAGAATGACTGTTCTTTTATAAAGTGCCTGTTCGGAGGCTGTTGGAAGTTTTCGCATTTCCAAAAGTTTATATCCTATAGGACTTGAAGTAATAATTTGACTTTTCTGAATTATGCTTATCTTCTTTCTTGCATAGCATTAGATGAAAACAACTGGTACCACGATCAAATATCAATAGCAGTTTTTTGTTGCAGGTAGCGGAAGGTAAGTTGTGCAGAGCTATGCATTTAACATTAGGAGAGTATTTCTTAGAATGACAGTGTTGTTTACCTTGATGCAGATGTTTGAAAGGTGTGCTCCTCACAAACTAGAGTGAGATCTTGCTGACTGCATCTAATTTCAACTCATCATGGTCATTTCTCCTTGCACTATTCCTCCCTCCAACTTTTAACACTAGTCTGCTGACCAAATAACAGATTATGCTTTTGCCCCCTGATAGGGTCTCCCATGGCAAATTGGTCCTGGGTGAGAGACCAGACAAAGAGCCATTCAGAAGACCCCTATGAGAAGACCATCGAGGGAACAGTTCACCCTGCCCGTGATAGGGTTACCGGGGCCCCGCCCTGGAGCCAGGCCAGGGGAGGGTGCCCGAGGGCAAGCGTCTGGTGGCCAGGCCTTAGTCCATGGGGCCCGGCCGGGCACAGCCTAAAAAAGGGACATGGGCCCATCTTCCTGCAGGCCCACCACCTGCAGGAGGTGCCATAGGGGACGGGTGCATTGTGAACCGGGTAGCGGCCAGGAACGGAGGTCCTGGTGGTCAGATCCAAGACTGGCAGTTGGGACATAGAATGTCACCTCTCTGGTGGGGAAGAAGCCTGAGTTAGTGCGTGAGGTTGAGAGGTACAGGCTAGATATAATCAGGCTCACCTCAATGCACAGCTTGGGCTCTGGAATCAGTCTCCTAGAGAGGGACTGGACTCTGTCTCAGTCTGGAGTTGCCACTGGTGAGAGGCGGCAGGCTGGGGTGGGTATCCTAGTATCCTCTCGGCTTGCTGCCTGTATGTTGGGGTTTCTCCCAGTGAACGAGAGGGTTTGTTCCCTGCGCCTCCGGGTCGGGGAACGGGTCCTGACCATCGTCTGCGGGGTTATGCGCCAAGTGGCGGTTCAGAGTACCCAGCTTTCTTGGAGTCCCTGGATGGGGTATTGGAGGGTGCTCTGCCTGGGGACTCTGCTGTCCTACTGGGAGACTTCAATGTGGGCAACGACAGCGAGACCTGAAGGGGCATGATTGGGAGGAATGGCCAACCGGATTTTAACCCAAGCAGTGTTTTGTTGTTGGACTTCTGTGCAAACCACAGTTTGGCCATAACAAGCACTATGTTTGAACATAAGAGTGCCCATAAGTGCACGTGGCACCAAGACGCTGTAGACCGCATGTTGATGATCGATTTTGTAATTGTATCACCAGACCTAAGGCCATATGTTTTGGACACTCGGGTAAAGAGAGGGGCTGAGCTGTCACCTGATCACCACCTGGTGGTGAGTTGGATCTGGTGGCAGGGGAAGATGCTGGACAGACCTGGTGCGCCAAAACACATAGAGAGGGTGTGCTGGGAATGCCTCAATGAGGCCCTGGTCCACGAGATCTTCAACGCACACCTCCGGCAGAGGTGGTTGGTGCCTGTCGTGGTGGTAACCCCCGAACCAAATGGTGGACACCAAAGGTGAAAGGGAGCCATCAAGCTAAAGAAGGAGTCCTACCGGGCTTGGTTAGCCTGTGGGACTTTGGAGGCAGCTGATAGGTACCGACAGGCCAAGCGGAACATGGCGCGGGCAGTAGCTGAAGTAGCTGAAGCAAAAACTTGGGTGTGGGAGGAGTTTGGAGAGGCCATGGAAAAAGACTTTCAGACTGCCTCGAAGAGATTCTGGCAAACCGTCAGGTGACTCGGGAGGGGAAAGCGGTGTTCTATATGCACTTTGTATAGTGCGGGTGGAGCGCTGCTAAGTTGGACTGAGAAAATTGTTGGGCAGTGGAAGGAATACTTTGAGGACTTCCTTAATCCCACTGGCACATCTTCCGTGGAGGAAGCAGGGACACTCTGGGAACGAAGTGGATGACCCGCCAATCTCCGGGGGCAAGGTCACTGAGGCAGTTAAACAACTCCTTGGTGGCAGAGGCGCTGGGGTGGATGAGGTAAGCTCCGAGTTCCTGAAGGCTTTGGATATTGTACGGCTGTCCTGGTTGACACGCCTGTGCAATGTTGCGTGGAGATCAGGGGCAGTACCTCTGGATTGGCAGACTGGGAGTGGTGGTTCCCATCTTTAAGAAAGGGGACTTGAGGGTGTGTTCCAACTATAGGGGGATCACACTCCTCAGCCTCCCTGGGAAAGTCTATGCCAGGGTGCTGGAAAAGAGAGTCCATCTGTTAGTCGAACCTCAGATACAGGAGGAACAATGCGGTTTTCGTTCTGGTCGTGGAACACTGGACCAGCTCTTTATCCTCTCAAGGATACTTGAGGGTGCATGCACCCAACCAATCTACATGTGTTTTGTTGACTTGGAGAAGGGATTTGACTGTGTCCCTCGGGGTGTCCTGTGGGGGTTGCTCCGGGAGTATGCGGTGTCTGGCCCATTGCTACGGGCCATTTGATCCTTATACAACCATTGCAAGAGCTTGGTCTGCATAGCCGGCAATAAGTCGGACTCGTTCCTGGTGGGTAATGGGCTCCACCAGAATCTCATCTCTGCTTTTCACGGATGATGTGGTTCTGTTGGCGTCATTGGGTGATGGCCTCCAGCTTGCTTTGGAATAGATTGCAGCCAAGTTTGAAGTGGTGGGAATGAGAATTAGCACCTCCAAATCTTAGGCCATGGTCCTCAGCTGGAAAAGGTTGGAGTGCCCACTCTGGGTCAGGGACGAGTTCTTGCCCCAAGTGGAAGAGTTTAAGTATCTCGGGGTCTTGTTCACAAGAGATGGGAGAAGGGAGCGGGAGCTCAACAGACGGATTGGTGCTGCGGCTGCAGTGATGCGGACGTTGTACGGGTCTGTTGTGGTGAAGAGAGAGCTGAGTGTAAAAGTGAAGCTCTCAATTTACCGGTCGATCTACGTCCCTACCCTCACCTATGGTCACGAGCTGTGGGTAGTGACCGAAAGAACGAGATAGCGGATACAAGTGGCAGAAATGAGCTTCCTCTGAAGGGTCGCTGGCCTCTCCCTTAGAGATAGGGTGAGAAGTTTGGCCATCCTGGAGGGGCTCAGAGTAGAGCTGCTGCTGCTTCACATTGAAAGGAGCCAGTTGAGGTGGTTCGGGCACCTGACAAGTATGCCTCCTGCGTGAGGTGTTCCGAGTATGTCCCACCGGGAGAAGGCCCCGGGGCAGACCCAGGACACGCTGGAGAGATTATATCTCTCGGCTGGCCTGGGAACGCCTTGGTGTTCCCCCAGACAAGCTGGAGGAGGTGGCTGAGGAGCGGGAGGTC
>VOQK01030766.1:4940-24411 GCA_015052645.1 Benitochromis conjunctus
AAACATCACAAAAGCGCTCCAAAAAAAAAGCACTCCATGTCGCAAAGCTCAAGCCATCAAACTGCTTTCTTGAATAGAGTACCTTTGAAAGGATTCGCATCGTGGATGTGCAGCCAATAAATCTGTTATAGGTTTACATATCAGTTGAAAAACTAAGGCAAATCTCAGCTTGAAGGGTTAATTAATTGATTATAATATATTAAAATGCTTTATTATCCACACAGTGAGGATAAAAGCATCTGAATATTAACCAATAAGTACTGAGGCCACTTTGTATCAAGTTATATTAAATTATAATAAAATATAAATTAAATGTTATATAGTGAGCAATCTGCAATATTTCTTAATTTTTTTAAGTGTTATTAAAACCATGCAGACAATCTATTAATCTTGGAGTCAATTTAAAATAAAGCCAATTTTGTCTTTATTAAATCCGATGAAATAAGACTTGTGGTTCTTTACTGTTTCAGTAATGGTTGCCTCTTTCTCCTGCAGCTTTCAAGTTACCAAACTAAGACCTCACTCACTGATGGAAACATCTGCACATGAGAAAAGTAAAAACTTTGCCCCGAATCAGACTTAAGTGGAGTTGATGAACTTTTCTTTGGTTTCTGTATGATGAATAACGAGGTCATTCCACAGAAGGCAGGAGGTTTACGCTGCGCTCGATGGAGAAAAGCCTCCACGCTGGCGGATGAAAGGAATTAAGAGAAGCAGGGAGGAGGAAGGAGGCCTAAATTTGCTGCATAAGTAATTTTTGATCAATATATAACATTAGAAAGTTCTTTCATCTTTTCATCAATAGTTCATCACTGTACATGTTCAGAACACTGCAAAAAGTGAGGCAAATTTATTTTAACCACAAGAGATGGCCAGAACATCTGGATACTTTACCCCTGCCATCTTCTCTACCCAAAAAAACAAGCACTGATATGGTTTCTGACCAAAACTTTTAACATCGACTGCTTTGATTGGTTGCAGTGATTGTGGCAAAGCGCAAACAACTGACAGTCAAAATAACAACTATTCTTTTCTTTTTTACTTTGACTTTAAAGCTTTTAATATTATATACAATTTCCTTAATTAAAAAGTTATTAAGTAGAAAAACCTGTTAAAGGTCGCTTGTCAGATGAGCTTGGAAGCTAATTCAGCAACACTCTAACAGTTTATTTAGAAGACATGTAGGTGTACATCCCATCCCAGACCGTTCTCATTCCCAACGCATAACATACCGACGATTTGTCATGTCCCGAGGCGTCTCACAGAAACGCGAAAGGTAACTGTCGGGGTCCCTATGATACGCACCGGATTGTGGATGGAATCCAATAGAATGATACTCCCGGCAGTAACACATGTTCCAGCTGTGTATTCCAGCCCTAACCATAACCTTAACCCTAACCATAACCATAACCTTAACCCTAACCTTAACCACAACTTTAATCATATTAGGTAGTGTCTTCCAAAGCAATTTATGATCAGAAAGTAAAATAAATGTAAATGTGTAGATTCATTCCAAACGGTTCTCATGTTTCCAAACGCGTAAAATACAGACAGGTTGGGTGGCCAAAAGCGTAACATACCGACAATTTGTCACATAGCGTCGCTATGTGACGTTTTGGGATGAGAACGTGTTGCCCATCCACTCCTGTCTGAGAGCCACTGCTTTTTGCTGCAACAATTTATACTTTACAAATTAAATTACAAAACAACAAAAGATACAGTAGTTTTCTACTCAAAGGTTATGGTGCAGCTATACAGTCACTTATTAGCTTGTTAATTCAGAAATGTGTTGGACACAGGAATGGAGATTTCAGTAGTTGTTTGTATTGTTTAGGTTTCTGATCTGACGTCATGTGAACATTGCTCAAGAGTTGGCCACCATAAAGGACATGAGACAACCATTGGTTGCTAGGGAAATATATATATTACGCGACTGACCAGCTACTGATTGGAAGGTTAGTGGTTCGATCCCTGGCTCCCCTAGTCTGCATGCCAAATATCCTTGGGCAAGATACTAACCCCAAGTTGCTCTCCGGTAGAAAGCACTAAAAGTATAGAAGATAGTGCTTGTATGAATGGGTGTGATTGGGTGAATGAGGCATGTTGTATAGAGCGCTTTGAGTACTCCGGGAGAGTAGAAAAGCACTATATAAGAATCAGTCCATTTACCATTATTTTGAGTCCATATATGCATTTATACTATCAAGTATACTATCAAGCTAAGTGCTCGGATGGTTAGAAAGTTGAGTGTGTAAAGTTGTACAGATCCCATGCTCAGTGGTAACCATCTTGTCAATGTAAAAGAAAGGGAGCGACCAATCTGTTTTAGCTAATAGCTAACTAGCTAGCTAAACACAGCAGATCTTTTTCAGGCACTGAAAAAGTGAAATTAGTGTTGTTTGGTGTTTATGCGAAGCTGTTGTCTTTATTGTAGAAAATTTGAATAAACACAACAGAAAATGTCTGCAAAATATGGCAGCTAGCATGGCATTAGCACTGAAATGTTGCACTTGTTCTCCTGTAAGCAAATAACTTGAATTTTGGATTTGAGATTAAATTCACATACTACATTACACAGGACAAGTTTGGTAGACTACACTAAACCTATCGAAGAGAAAAACAAAATGGCAGAAATGACAACAAATCACTCCATTTCTGGACGCTAAGAGTGACCATGACTTCTAAAATAAACATCGCTTTGTATTCAATAAGAGGTTAAACTACCAACTCAGATCATAATCTCATTAGAATATCATTTACTGGGGGAAAATCAAGGAAGCAGACGATGATTTTTCATGTATACTATAAACCATACGACTATTTGATTTTTAACCCTTTAAAACTCAAATAACCATGCAGACATTCTGTAATCATTCTCAAATAAAGAAAAATATGAATGTGAAGTGATTTACCTAACAACATTTTGAAACAGGACATATGGTGGAGAAAAGTATAGAAAATGTAGGTTTTTTACATCAGAATACTTTTTCTTCATTTAAAAGTCTAATCAAAATTTAAAAACCTCTCAGGGCTGTGTAACTTCTCTAAGTGTGTTTGCTTATCTCTGATCTCCTCACCTCGTTAAAACACCATCCACACATCCCTCCACAATCCCACAAACCCTTGCGTCTTAACTGCCGTTAGTAACCTTAAGCCAGCTCTAAGCTGCGGCGCAGCTCGACACTGAATTGATAATTGAAAAGTAAAGAGGCGGCGATTAATTTTTGACAGCGTTGTGGTTTTTTTAAGAGTTGGCGGCCCCTCCTCGAGCGCGGGGGCCCGCCGGCTCCTGCTGTTGATGTGAGAAACCCCGGTGAATCAAAGCTCCGACTGGGCTCTCGAGGGCTTCTCTCCCTCTGTATCTCCATCCCTCCATTCTTCCCTCGCTTGGCCGGGTTTTAATGCCTACCTGAGGGACTGAAGGGGAGGGAAGCCGAGGTTCTCTGACTCCACGTCGATACTTTCTCTCTCCAGCTGAGCAGAATCACAGCCTCTCTGCTCTTAACTAATCGAAACCTGAACCTCTACTCCCCCCACTGAACTCCCTCCTCTTTCTCCCCTTGCTCTCCCTCCTCATCCTCGCCAACTTTACCCAACAAACTCCGAGCTTGTCAGAGCTAAATACACACATTGTGCTGTTTTTGATCTGCTCTTCGCTCTGCACTTAACATTGACTTTCCTTCGTATTTTCCTTAAACGTCGACACCAGAGGACTTTGTCCCACGTTTAAGTATGTGCGGATACTTTCTCAGGATTAAAGTGAACTTAGCAGGCTGACGTTCAAATGTGCTGCAGCTACTGTCAGGACGCTGAGATACGGGAGGATAAGAGGAGTTCTTAAAACAGTTTGTAGGGATAAAGATCAGAAAATATTTTTGAACTGAAACCTGAAATCAAAACACTGAACTGTAAAAAATTGAGTATGAGAAGAGGCGTAAAATGAACTCTGAGAGGTCTAAATTATTACCGGTAATGAACCCAACCCAAATCCAAACCCTGTGCAATCAGAATTTCCAAGTCTCAACAATCAGAAACAAAAAACGTAATCATTCTAACTTGACCTGCATCAAATGTTATGTGCATTTTTTACCTCGTGTGTATCCTTTGCTTTATACAAAACTGCTAATACTTTTTCAAATTTCTCCTTTAATTTAATCTGTGTGCCATTATCCTTCAGTTTCTTTGTGCTTACCAAAAACCAAACTTGGCTTTCTTGATACTGAGAGATGATCTTCTGAAGTAATCCTTGAACAGGTTAAATAGATTTTATAGACCAACACTATGTTTAATGTGAGGCATGGCCTCCTCTGAACATGATGGAAATAATCACCTGTCTGTGTCCAGATCTGTTGTTGATGAGTTCGTCTCCCTAGATGCCTCTGATTAACACATCGAGCGAGCACGTCCATGTTCAATAGGAGACCTATCAGGACTACATGCTGACCAAGGAAGGTCCTGGATTGTGTGTGGGTGGCTAAAGACAGCTGCAGGAGGTTCTCCCCAAATTCGGATTGGAGAATCTCCATCCAGTCAGATTCCCACCAGGAACAATCACTCAGAGATGGTGCTCTCATAGATGCAAGGCTGAAAGACTCAGTCAATTTCAGTTGGTTGCAGCATGGCCCACATCATGAAATTTAATATTGTGATCTATTATAAAATAATGTAGCTAAATTGATATCAAATATCAATTTCTAATATATATATATTTTTTAAATGTAAGAAACATATTTAAATCAATAAACTCAAAGTGTTGCTATAAATACCCCATGAGTACCTGTACACAGGGTTTTAACTGTAACCCCGAACCACTGCACTGACTGGGAGACATGAATCGATGCAGGAGTCCTGGTCATGGTGACCTGTTACATTTTTATGCAGCACTTGGCAGCACAAACGCTGGAAACCTTGGCCCATGTCCACAGAAATCAAAGTTTCACCGCAGTATAAATGAAATAATCATCAGTACATTATAAAGCTCTAAAGAATCTTTGTAATTGCTATTATGAAAATACTCCCTACTTAGGAAACTCAAGTATAGTTAGCACAGGATAGTGTTTGCATTCCCAATTTAACAAATCTCAAAAACGAGCATTCCAGGTTACTGCACATGCTTATTAAAATATACGTGAAAGGTTTTTGAGCAACTGTGTGTATTGTGGCAGGGCATGGACTGCGGTGCCGCTGCAGGGGAGGCGGATGGACCTGAGCAGCATCCGGAATCACACCTCGTTGGCTTAAAGTCTGTACTGGGTCCTGAGTTTCTGTTGTTGTTGTTGTTGGTGGTGTGTATTTGGCAACACACACCAACAACAACTGTAAAAACGGCAACCGTGAATAAAGGATGCTGAAAAGCATGGAAACGTTGTCGGGTCTGTCGTGGGTTTATTACATGTATTTAAATATAAAGAGAGATAAAAACAGGAGCTCCTTGAAGCAGGAGACACTGAGACACCAAACAGCCTTCATACTGAACTAATCCTATAAAGCCCAACACTACTAGGAGACAACATAGGTATGAGCAGTGGTGACTCTTAAACAAGTACTCCACAAGTACAGTTAAAATGTATTTGTACTCTTTTTAAAAAGCTGCTTTATTCTTGTTTCTAAGCTGCAGATCACGAATAGGCACTTAGAGTCTATCAAAAATTGAATGGTTGACAACTTTCTCCAACTTAATGAAGAAAAAGCAGAAGTTTTTGTTTGTGCCCCTGACACATTTCAGCTCTTGGTCCCCTTACAACATTTGCTAAGTCATCTACATGAAACTTTGGGGTACCTTCTTCAATCTGGATGTTTATTACAAATGAACTGTGCTTCATGCAGTTATGTCATCACGTTTGTAATTCATTGTTCACTTATCTGAGCAAAAGCTCCCTTGAATATGTGCAGGGCGTTCAGAACGCTACTGTGAGGCTTCTGACTGAGTAATCTAAACCCACTCTTGTCACACTGATGCTGATCCAGCAGAAACTGGCTCCATTCTCAATCAAGAGTCTGTTTAAAAACTCTGGTTCTGATTTTTAGAGCTCTTCATTGACAAGCAGCTTGCATCAGTGAACCTTTACAGTCATATTTCCCCAGCAGGTCCCCAAGGTCTTGTGATCAGAGCCTACAAGGCTCAAAACTAAAGGAGAGAGGTTATGCCACAGTGGCCCCCAGACTCTCTGAGATCTGTTATTTTATCCCCCTCTATCACAATAACCTTCACCTCTTCATGTCCTCCTTCACTACATCCATGGATCTTCTCTGCAGTCTTCCTCTCTTCCTTCTGTCTGGCAGCTCCATCAACAACATCCTTTGTCCAGTATAACCACTGTCCCTCCTCTGCACACATTCAGCTCATCTCAGCCTCGTTTCTCTAACTTTGTCTCCAAACCTGAGCTGTCCCTCTCTTTCTACTTCATTATAATATTGCACTTTTTCCCTTTGTTTCAATATTTTTGAGGATTTCAAAAACATAAATCTAATAAATATGAATTTATTATTATGGTTAAAGCTACCCAGTAGTATATAAGTCAATAAAGTAATCTCTGGCTGCAACATTAATAAATCAGCTATTCTAATAAGGTTTAGTATTCTGCATAAGAAGTACTTTTACTTGAGATACCCGAACTTTGATGCTTGTTTGTAATCTTTTAAAGACTAAAGACTCACTGAAATCCACAAGTTCAAAGATGCCACATTGATGACTTCATGTTTCAAATCCAGCAGCAGTACAGGTGTTCAAATTTTGTTTTGCTTCCACATTTTTAATGAAACTAAAAGCTGTGAGGCTGTAAAAGCTGCTGCTGGGCTCCATCTTACAAAACTATGAAGTTCCTGAAATTAAAAAACAACTTTGAAAACTTTTTTTTCCTTTAACTGCACTGATAGTGTATTTGTATCTGGGCCAAATCAAGCAGCCGCGTCCCTGCAAACCACTTGCAGATGAAGAGTTTTTTCTGTATTTTTCCCCTCAAACGCTCTCCCATCCAGCTGTGAGATCTTATCGATTTAACCCCACCGCAGATCTTTTGATAATCTTTTTATCTTGAGAGAAAAAAAAAAAGATACTCACTCACAGCGAAATCACAGAAACTTTTGGGAACATCAATAATGGGTAAATACATGATTTTTTTTCTGATCTTGTCAAAACTTTCATATCCACAACAACTTAAAAAACTAAGGAGATAAGACGACAGATGGGGAGAATATTCAGATTTGTTTTTGACTTCGTGAGGATGTTTAATAAGGAGTTAAGTTTTCTTCAGAGGGGTGGAACAAAGGAAAAGAAGGAAAAGAGGCAGAGGAGAGGAGAGGGAGTATTAGAGGGTATGAAGATGAAGAGTTTTGATCGGCTGCCTCGCCTCAGCAGATCAATGAGAAACTCTGAGACCAAAGAAACTGAACCTCCTGCTGCTTTTGGTACATTTTCTTCCATCATGATCCCTCAAGGAGGGTTCTGGACAAAAGAGAAAGTAAGTGGACAGTAGGACCTCTTCGCAAGTATAGGGCGAAAGCAAGAAAAAAAATGTAGATGAGTAGGAAGATGGTCGTTTCTCAAGTTACCCTCTCTGCTGTCAACCAGTTCACTCCAACCCAAACTTTTTAATTAGTTTTAACCCTTAAGTAGCCAAATGAGCATTAAAACACACTCATTATGTTCCTGAATTTGAGATTAACCTAAAATTGAACGTATGACAGCCATGACTGCAGCATAAATGAATAGCGAGTGTTTTTAACCTTGGGAATGTAGATTTAAAAGTTCATAGAATTCAGTCAGATTTAGCATCCACACAAAGCACCAGAACAAGCCAAGGAGGCCACATCCCTTAACCCAAAAAATATCAAATATTCCACTGCCTCTGATCACAGGACACCCCAGAGGTCACGTGTTCAGGTCATAGCTGTTGTGGCTCTGACCTCTGGAGTCGTTCAGTGTGATTACTGCTGTTTAACTTTTCATAATTCTTGTTAACTAACACTCTCTGCACCATCTTCTGGTACGGTATAAACCGGCGTAAATGAAAGTGCAACCTGGCATTAGTTCCAGATCAGTTGATAGCTTGTCAGCAGCAAAGAATAAAGATCTTTTGGCCATAAAATCATAGCAGTTCTTGTGTTTAAACTACATGCTGTGAAAATGTGTTTACCCTATCCTCCTTTTTTCTTTTCTTTTTTTGCATATTTTTAACAATTAAATTTTTCAGAAGGACCTGAGGAATAAAATCATTCAAATTTATCAGTCTGGAAAGAATTACAAATCAATTTCTAAGGCTTTAGGACTCCAGTGAACCACGGTGAGAACTAGTATCCACAAATGGAGAAAAACTGGAACAGTAGTGACCCTTCCCAGAAGTGGCCGCACTACCAAAATTGTTCCAAGAGTGCAGCGATGGCTCATCCAGGAGATCACATAAGAATCCAGAACAACATCTAAAGAACTACAGGCTTCAGTTGCCTCAGTGAAGACAGAGAAAGAGACTGAGCAAAAATTGCATCAATGGGAGAGCTCCAAGGATAAAAGCATTGCTAACCAAAGGAACACAAAGGTTTGTCTCACATTTGCCATAAAAACATCTTGATGATCCCCAAGACCTTTGGGAAATATTCTGTGGACTGATGAGGCAAAGGGAGAACTTTTTGGGAAAATTTGTGTTCCGTTACATCTGGGATAAAACTCATTTAATTTAAACTTAAAATTTAATTTAAAAAACACAATATCGACAGTCAAACATGGTCCTGGTAGTGTGATGGTCTGGGGCTGCTTTGCTGCTTCGGGAGCTGGACAGTTTCCCATAATTGATGGAACCACAAATTCTGCTCTCTGCCAGACAATCCTGAAGTCCATGCCATGAAGCTGGATCTAACTTGGGTTATGAAGCAGGACAATGATCCAAAACACACCAGCAGGTCCACTTAAAAAAAAGTCAAAGCCCAGACTTAAACCATCTTGAGAAACAAACAAGCCATCTAGCTAGTGTCTTGGGGCTGACAATAATCAGGAGCTTTTAAGAGCAGTGGACTAACATTGAAGTCCAATCAAGAATCTTTTTGAGGCTTTAATCCTGCTGTGGAAACACAAATGCTACTGTATGAGAAATTATATCCAAACATTGGCTAACAGGTGGTCTGCTTCATTTATTTATTTTAGGTTTTAAGTCTGTATGGTTGAATAGGGTTCTTTTCTTCCTGAGCTGGTTTTCACTCCCTAAACAGACACACTCTTCTAGGTGAAAATGTTCAAACTTTTCCAAGGTCTGCCAGTCGTTTCAGTCTGTGTGGAGGCATTTAAAGTCAGAGGCAAAGATAAAAAGAGGTGGAAAAATGTTGAGCTGCGACTACCGATTACAGCTCCTGATCAATACCATCGAGAGTTCATTGTGTTCAGTATGAAACTGATCAGACAGCTGAAGTGAGAAACCAGGGAAGGAGGAGCAAAGAGAGACGGTCTGTGATAAATGGTTGGGTTTCTGATGAAGGACTCAAGGTCAAAGGTCAAAGCCACCTGGAGGTTTGATCTATAGCCTGAGAAATGAGCAGAGGGAGAAACACACAGGCAGGATGTCCATCTTTCATACAGAGTATTTCAATATCTTAGTTCATGAGGCTCTAGTTTTGTACTATTGCATATAACCTAACCTTGAGTCTTTGTGGTGGTTCTAAATGTCTAATAATCATTCTGAGTGATGGTTCTGAATCTCTTTTTGGGATCTCAAGTCTCTTTGTACTGGTTCCAAGTCTCTGTGGTGCTTATGGGTGCCTTTGTGGTAGTTGTATATCTCTGTGTAGCATTTCTGACTGTTTTCATAATGATTCTAGCTCTCTATGTGGTGTTATTGACCCATGTAAACCACTACAAGTTCATATTTTCATAAAATAAAAACACCAAATCAGTGCAGATGCTCCTTTATAATTATTTTCCAGATTGAATTATTTCAGCCAAATAAAGAAAACAAACCATTTACCTTGCAAGTGGTTATTTGACATTTTGGCTAAATCCCTTAAAGAAAGTTCAGCAGATTTAATTTGCATTTTCTGCAAAAACACTTAAAAGTATTTAAAAGCAGCAATGAAATAAAGGTAAAAGAGAGCAAGCTCATTTAATTTCTGTTTTTACGGTCTCACTGTTCATCTTTAATAATTAAAAATGAATTATTGAGCACACACTTAACTTTTACAAGCAGAACTTTGACTTTAATCATTTTTCATGTTTAAATTATGAACAGACCTCATGTTTTTAGTGTATAAGAGATGAAAAAAAAGTGTTTGGGAGTCCAAATAATGGAAACAGAAACTGTCAGAGATCAGATGGAGATTGATCTGCTTCTCTGTAATCAGAAACTTGTTAGGCAGGTCTACCCTGAGCTCATCATGGTGTGTGTCTGTGTGTTAACCTACTCATTAAATAAATTTATTGAATGACAGAAAGAGATAAGGTGCATAAATATTTCAGTCTTTAATGCAAAGATGAATGTTAATTATAATTAGATATCTATATATCTATAGATATATAGATATGTATCTATGTATCTATATACATATTACAGTGTTTTTTTGCATCCATCCTGTAAATTGCTGCCATCTTGTGGCTGCAGTTGGTTGTTGTCTCTTGAAGCAGGCTTAACTCCGCTTTTGTCAATGTCGCATAAACTGAGAGGGCAGCAGCTTCCTCTGGTTGTGTATTGTGCATAAACCTCTGGTCTTTGATGGGAAACTGAAGGAAGGAAAAATGTTAGATGAGCTGCTTCTGGCTCTACTGTCACAGATCTGAGATCAGTTACATCCATGTGTTTGTGGAAATACAGCTAGCATTAGGAAGTATTTACTTTACTTGTAATGACAATAAAGTTGAATCTTAATCTTATATATACACGTAAATGAACCTTCCTCCCTTGAGAGGCTGCCAAATACATATTTTCTCAAACTGTTAAGTGTGCCAAAGAAAACAAAAGATTAAGAGTCTGTGATTTATTATTTTAATAAATAAATACTCTCTTGCTGACCACCTTGAGCAACATGGGTGATGCAGAGGAGTTAGAGGAGTTGGTGCGCAAAAGTTAATAATTCCCTTTAGTAGATGATGATCAAGATGATCCCATTCTTCTTCAATTGTGGTGAGATCCCGGTGCTGGGGAGGCCAATCCATGACTAAGATAACATTGTGGGGTTTTGTTTTGTTTTTTTATATCCTTTTACTGCATTAGCAGTGTATTAGATAAATGATAAATTAAGTTGTTGTCAATCAGACGCTTAGGGGTGGTTATCACGGTTCATAAAAATCTGATAGTACTGAACCGCATTTGTAATTCCATCAGATTTTGATAAAATCCCTAACAACACTGGGTGAAATGTTGCTCCAAACCATGACGTAAACAATTGCTGTAGGTAGATTTTCAGCTTTTTTGCCACTTCTTCTCTTGTCCAGATACAAGTTTTTGGCTACTAGCTTTTTGAAAATCACCTTAATGGTGCAAAAATACAATTTCATGCTTCTCAAGCTGTTACCATTTGCACAAATTATGCGTTTTAGTGACAGGCTGTTAGTAACAAAGTGCCTAAAGGTACAACTGGAAATCGATTAAATTGTCTGTTATTTGTAGACACAACATTGGTTCATCCCTCCAAGTTGAGTAACTTTTTATACTTGAATATGATAAGTTCAAGTATATAAGGTCAGTGATAAGTAGCTGGACAAACAACCAAAAACAGACATTTTTCTGAAAATGGTCAGATACAAGGACTCAACTGAAAATGAGTGAAGATGAAGGCAATGCTCAAAAGAAAAGCCTTCAGACCTCCAGAAAGAGAATGATTGCTGAAGACCACTTTAAAAATTGCTTCTTGGAAGCAAAATATAAAGAAATGAGGCTTACTTCAAGACTTTTGTACAGTACTGTATATATCTGGTGATTCTGACGGGGTTCTGGTGGAAATATTTGTTCAGGTTTCACTTCATATGGAATAACCCAGCAGTAAAATTAGAAATAATTTAAATAACCTGTAGACCTCCAGTCCCCGATGACGTGAAAGACAATGGATGACTCTATCATTAAGGCTTTCCCTAATAACATATCAGGAGTTTTTGGTTATGGAAAGTTGCAGTGATTATTTGGAAAGAAAGATCAGAGTGTAGAGAATAAAACAGATCCATCAATATTTGACAACCACAGTCACATTTTCATCTTTATTGGACATGATGTCAACACAGTTTTACACAGCACATTTATAGGATGCACAGTAGAATCAACCCGCTCTGTTACATCACGTTAAGCTCATACATGCAATACATCACGCACTCTTAAATATGTAGATGGAGGTGCCTGCAAACAATAAATAAAATCAATCTAAAATGAGTAAGAAACACCAATTTTGTTTAGTGTAGGCTGCATGTGAGAAAGTAGGTGTTCGTCTGTACAAGAAAAAGAAAATATAAGCAGAAAATGGGAGAATTTTTATATTCAAGTAACAAGACTGTTTCACTTTGTTGTAAACAGCTGGGTAAAGATGAGTTTTACCATATCCAGTTTGGATATTTCCAGGAAAGGTACCTCATGTGTTTAAAAATAAAATCCCAGAAGGTTCTAACCATTTTGGTTCACTAACTTCACAGCAGAACCTCTTTTTCTGGCTGGATGACCTGATCTTCCTCACTTGTTATTTACTCCTCAGCTCTTCCTCTCTGCCTCCTTCATTTTTCTCACCCTTCCTCCCTCGAGAAGCTGCCAAAAACATATTTTTTCAAACTGTTAAGTGTGCCGGAGAAAACGAAAGATTAAGATCTCAAAGCTGTCAGGACCTGCTGGACTGTTTGTGTGTGCGTGTTTTCAAAAAGAAGCCGTCTGACGAAATGCTGGAGGAACTTGTGAAAAGCTTTGACACGCCCGGGTTTACAGGTGTGTATCGGTGTTAGAAGCTTTCTGACTGCACTAATGAAACTGACAGGAGATGGAGGGAGGAGAATGACGAGTGGAGAAAATAGAAGCAAAACAAGTTTGAGCATTTTGCAAGAGTCACAAAAATCAAAGCTCAGTACAACTGACAGAAAACACTATAAATATATTTGCATATATATTTATATATAGATAGAATTCACTTTCTGAATAAAACTCTCTAAAACAGTAAAATTTCTTTAAAGTAAAATGTACAGAAATGTGTCACCTCCACAACAAATAGAGCTCAAAAAACCTGATGGTAAAATTATGCCGTTGGAAATGTTCTTTGTTGCATCTGTAAGCACACCTAACATTGATGTAATTATGTACCAACACCACAGAGTTTATTTATCCCGCTGCAGAATGTGCAACTACTGCTAGTTTGCTATTATCAGATTTCATCATCTTCCTCCTAAGAGGTGATGGTTGTACTTGGCTGTGGGCAAACAAGGTAAATCTAGAATGATAGCAGCATTTAAAATATAAATGTACCTCTGCATCACGTATTTTTAGTGTTATAAGAAGACTTTTCCATTTTGATTCTTTTAACTAATCCTAAATAAATTTGGTCCTTCTTATTAACCAATAGGAAAAACACATTTTCCAAAAGAAGTGACTCATGGTTTTAAACAACTGCTTGCAGAGGCTTGAAAATGGACTTTGCCACATTAACCACAATACATACAAAACCGGACAGATGCTCAGCTCACTGTACAACATGAACAGCCTACATACCGTGTGCAGTGGTTCTGAGGATACATTGGCTGAATATGGACACATTTATAGTCATAGATATATTTCACAAGTCAGATGTGAATTGCAAGAAGAGGACGATGATTTCACGTACAACTGTCAAATATACAGTGTTATCATCTGCAAAAAAACACACATTCCAGTGAGTAAAATGGTTTTAAAAAAAAAAAAAAAGTTTTTTTAAACCATTTGTTTTAAATGTATAAACCTCCAGAATTGTTAGCCTTTGAAAAGAGACACAAAGTTCAGAGAAACTTTGTGGAGGTGACAGGAACGATTTCACTGGAAGAATAAAAAAATAGTAGTGGTTCATTTGTGAGTTTAAACCAAAATGTCTACATTTTGCTTTGCACTTTGCTTGGCTTGTTTTCTTTCCAAGACAAAAAGCAAAATTTCTGCATCAAAAAGGCTCAGTGACACAAAAGATGAATTTCATGCTATCAACATATAAAATGGTGAGTAAACTGAGCTTTGCGATGCTATCGGTGACCGGTACCTACACATCTATTTAACTTTGTATTTTGATTATTTTAAGTGGACCAAAATATTAGTTTGTCTACTTTGACGACACACCAAACAGGATAGACTTCAGTCAGATAGGAGGTGGATTACTAAAAATTGCCAGAAGAAGAAAGCTATAACAGTCAAATTTAAAGCAACATCATTTGCGTAGAAGCACAAATCTGGTTAAAGAAAAAAAATAACCCTCAAATTGTTTACTTTAATTTATAAGCTTCCAGGAGAGCTTATAATCATAAATGTCCTCTGAAACCTTGTGGAAGAGAATGGAATGATCAACCACAATATGAAGAGGAGGAAATAGAAGAATTTCATTACATATTTTAGACCCAAAAAGTGAATATTTTGCTTTATGAAGGTGCTGAAGGCTGAGGATGAGCCAGCTAAGAACCAGTTGGCATACAAAACGAGGGGTAAAAGTTCATGCGACAAGTCAAATTAACAAACACAAGAAATACGATTTTTTCTTAAAAATGACCAAACATTGGGAACTAAACTGAGCTTTGCCATTTGAAAAAAGAAAGAAAAAAAACCTGCAAAAACCCATTACTGGTAACCACTGATGATGTATCTAACTTAATTTAAATTTAAAGGGGACCAAAATAGCATTAATTTGTCTTCTTTTACATATCTGCAGTAAGAGCAGCTACACCTCCAAGCTCCAAAGCTTTAATGGGACTGTGCTTTCAGGACGAGCAAGTCTGAAGTGAGAATGTGTGTTTAACAGTGAAAATACACTTGGGTGCAGACACACACAAACACTTCTGTGTGAAGCCAGAGAGGTTTCAAAAGCTTGAAAGGTGAAATGCATGTACTGGTCGTACAGAGGTCGAAGCGTATCCAAGGCCAGAGGCCAAACTAATTCCTTTCACCATTTTCTCCTCCCCAAAATACACAGTTTAATCAAACTTAAATCACCAAAGTAAATACCTGCCATACATAGAAAACATTTAATAATCAAGTGATCTAATTACTGGAAGTGAAAAAAGGACAGGAGACTTAAATGAACAGCAAAGGTTTGGAGGGTCTGTGACATCCAGCATCAACCGCAAATAAATAGGAATGGCAAAGTGTAAATTATTAAAAATACATCAATGCAAATCATGTAAACAAGCCTTCTATCACGGCCTATAAAGATATCACACAGTCACTTTCCTTACAATGATTACTGCAGGAGATAAAATGAGAACACGAATCTGGTCCAAACCTGGACCTGAGCTGAGCTTTTACCATTCCTTCAGATTTTTACCTCAACTATCAGTTTTGATCATACTTTGAATCGCTTAACTCTAAGACTTGGCCTCTAAAATATCATCTGAACTGCAAATACCAAAATAACCACCAGATAAATCCAGAGTGTAGCTTTCTAGAGTCAAAGTAAAAACCTCCTACCAGGCCCAGGTCTGTCAGTAGTAAATACAGCTTGGATTTAGACCATAAAGCGATGCTCCTTGCCATCATGGGCCATCAGGATGACATTGCGGTTGGAGGTCCAGATGAGACGGGCAAGCTTCAGGTGGTTCTGGGAGCCTGGGGAGGCCGGCTGGACCGGAGGAACCTGGTATGTCTTGATGCAGCGAAGCTGAGGAGCAGAGTTCAGCATTCCGATGCTGCCCAGCAGACTGGTGTTCATCTGAGGAGGACCAACAACGCATAAAGCCACACATTCACTTTATCTATCAATCAAAACCTCTTAACATTCACCAGGTGTTAATAGGTGACCAATTTAGGGTTAGGTTTCATTGTTAGCAATGTGCTAAACAAGCAAAGTTTCATAAGCTAGAAGATGCTTTCAATTCAAGTTTCTTGGATACTTGGATAAAACAAAGGAGTTTCCCAACTTTTAGGATATATAAAGATGCCTCTATGTCTTATTTATTTGTGGCACTGGATCGCCTCATTAGAAAAACTTTGTTAACTTTTTGCGTTTACTGCCAACACACCATTAGTTCCTCTGTTAGGAAGAACACTCAGACATCTGAGTGCCAGCTTGCACATTATCCTTGACTGTCGATTCCAGCAGGTAGTCATGGATAAAGTAAAGTTGGTGGGCTAAAACAAGGAGAATCAGTGGGATGCTTGCACTTCCCAAACACTAAACAGGTCACTTGAGGATCCTGGAGGATTTTAACCAGTTTATTGCTCAGCCAGCCATTAGTCAAGAGTCCAAAGTGGGCTCATGAAGAGCTTTAGGTCCAAGCTTTGGTTCTCACTATAAATATGTCATTTTAAACACTAAAATCTTGGGTTTCTAGAAAACTAGCAGGCGTGTCACAACACATATTGATGAGCAAGACTTCTTAAATGAATCAATAAATAATATCATTACAATAATCAGCTGCTTCCCCAGTAGGTTTTGTTACATCCACCTGCTGGAGGTGTTTGGCATTCTTGCTTCACAGCAAGCAGGTCCTTGGTTGGTTTGAAGTTTAGCTGTATGAAGTTTGGATGTTTTTTCTGTATTGGAGCAGGGTTTGTGTAGAAGCTTGGGTTTCTGCCATATTGAGAAACGTGCCAGGTCAGGCATGTTAAACTAATTTTAGTTCCTGGGGAACGTACATACCAGCCCAAGTTGATCAGATGGGCCACACCAGTAAAACCACTGGGTAGTAAGTTATCTTTGTTTTGCCGTAAGAGCGAGTGCAGCTATTGGTGAGATGGAATCATTAATGACTTTTCTGCAACTTCTGCAATTTGCAAAGCCATCCACAGTTGGCTAGATTAGTCCATCTTGATCCATGGGTACTCTTTTAAAAGAGCTTTTAAGAGCTTTTTGATCTCACAGTTTCATTTCTGGAAAACTCACTTATAACTATTTCCGTGAGCCTTTAGTGTCTTTAGAGCCTTTCTGTGCATTATTCGAGCATCACTTTCTGGTTAAATACAAATTTAACAAAAATTTTATGAAGCAGCAGGTGACTGATAAAACACGAGACAGGAAGAGCTGGGCTAGCTGGTCAGCATTGACAGAATTTACAAAATAAAATCAAGGGAATGGTGTCATTCTCAGGCAGCCGTTAATAAAGCTGAACATCAGGCTCATGCGCTCATGTGAAGACTGTATGGGGAAACACTGCCTTCTCTTTCTACTGAGAGCTGAAATGATATCTCCTCCCTCATTTTGACAATAACTGCAGAGAAAAATTAGTTATTGAACATCTGATGATCATCAGTTTTTGCTGAACCCTGTGAAGATGTCTCAGAGGGAAAATCTGGAGTTTAACCCCAGAGTGTGTCTATGTCGGAAATACACAGCGAGTAGAAACTGACTACACTGCCTCTCCCACACACACACACACACACACACACACACACACGCACCCACCCCGACAGAGCGTCTGCCAGCTCATTACCACAGCAGCCGTCTTGCCGGCGCGCTTCCAGTGGTTTATGCTTACAGTAATGCCATTAACGTGTGTGTGTGTGTGTGTGTGTGTGTGTGTGTGTGTGTGTAGACATCTGTGTCAGAGGTCGTAAAGACCTTTCATTCAAAATAACAGTTCCTGGAAGAAGATAAGAAGAGCCTGATCGGTCATCTGAGTTTGTTATGGTATATTTAGATGCTTTACATGTTAAGACTTTTATTTTCAAGTTGTTTTTTGACTTTGTGTAGATGCAGTGGGATTAAAAGCAAACATTTAAATAAAAATATCCATCTATATTGAGTTTTTTGTGTTTTTAACCCACTGTACAGAACAGTCATGACTGAAAACACCCAACTGGGCAGTAATTCTGAAGAAAAGTCATTTTTTTTATTTGTCCAAATCCACTGCTGGTTTGTCTTTAACAGTGAAAGCACAGCTGAAATAAGAAGTGAAATCTGAAGCTGTTTGCATGCTGATAAACTGATAGACCTTTACATCTGACAGATTTCATGTAAACTTTAAGACACCTGCAGGGAGGAGTCTAAAGGAGGGCTCAGCATTTATTCCACTGTATATATACTAAAAAATCATTAGTTAGTTTTTCTTCCCTGATACACATTTATAATATAAATATTAATCTAGAAATAAGTTATTCTATTGTCTCATAGAATAAGCTTTTAGCAGTTTTTTGCTTTTAAAAAAAAGGGGGCAGTTTAATTTTTTGCATTGCATAAACTACATCTGTTCTTTTATCTATTTTATCTCATGTATTTCTATAGTTTTATGTAACATTTGTTGCTTGAATAAAAATACAAGGCTGGAAATGTGCAAAAACGTTTCCCCTTATATACAGCTTTAAAGCTGCTTTAAAGATAGATAGAAGATTCATGTTAAACCACAAACCCAAGTCTGTGTTTATTACATCAGAAACAAACTCACCTTTGTAAATCTGACTCTATACAGTCTTACCACAAAATAGCTAACAACTTCAGAAGGAGGACTCGCATTAATACAGTTTGTATGTGTCTGTATAGGTGAGTCTTACCTGCCAGAAGGAGATATGGCTGTCAGTGTTGGAGTAGGTTGCCAGATAACGGCCATCAGGGGCGAATGACACCGCTGTGATTGGACCTTTGTGACCATGAATGTTCTACAGAGGAAAAATACGAGATAAAACACACTCATTAAAAACAAATGCACAATAAAATAAAGTGAATAAAAAACATCCCATAGATGGAAAACATTATACAGAGCATCAATGCTTGTCTCATTCTGCTAGTAACCTTTAAATGAAAAACGTATGCAAACATCCTTTAAAACTCCAGGAGTCATAAACTGTGTGTTGATGGGGTCAACATGCAGAAATTAGCCTGTTAAAATATTTACACTTCAACATTTACCGCGAGTACTTTCCTCAGAAAACAAATGAGGTGGTCTGATTCAAACTGTGCTATGGGATAAACTTTCCTCCAACTGGTTAAACATTTAAAACACAAAAATGAATTAGGGGAAAGTGTAAAGAAAATAAACACATAAGAAAACTTAAATGTAAATTCACATGGAAATAAAATTATTCAAACTTTCAATTATTAAATGTTTTATGAATTTATATCTAAGAAAAACCAACCACTCAAATCAATTAGACAGGCATCCAAACCAACCAATACATCTGGTAACCAACCAAAATAGAAACAGGTAGGCAATCAACTGACCACCCAGGAGGACAACCAGCCAGGCAAGCAACCAACCAACCAGGTGATAACTAAACTAAGAACCAACCAATAATTCTTAAATTCAATAAAACAAATGGGAAGGCAACCCAACCAGGCAAGCAGGCAATCAAACAGGGAGGCAACGAAACAACCAGTCAACCAGCCAGGCAGGAATGCAACCAAACAACAAGATAGGTGACCAGTC
>VOQK01030775.1:0-17285 GCA_015052645.1 Benitochromis conjunctus
ATCCATAGTCATTTGGATGGCCTCTGTGTTAACTGATGGAGGAGTCCAAATGGTGTAGTAATTCAAACTGAATTCATACAGGAACAGCAAGTGCTGCTGGCCGTGACAAGTAATATGAATGTATCCATCAGCTAACAGTTTAGTATTTAGGCCACAGGAGTGTTCCTCCACATGGTGTAAACCGAGATTACACCATGTTTCATTCACAAATGCAAACAGTGCAGTCCTTACACTTTTCTAAACCACTCAGATTAACTGAGCTCTGCCTGAAAAGTCCTGAAGCCAGATACAGTCACACAGTCCATGCAGTGTGAGTGCAGCCGTGTCTCCACGAAGCACATTATGCTACAGTCACGATACTTAGTGCATTTACTTTTCTGCTTTCAGACTGAGAGGACAATGACAGAGCTGGAGATTGCTGTGAATCAGCGTGTGGGAGAGTGGGAGGTGATCCAGGAGTCGGGGACCACCCTGCGCCCCATGTTTGGCCCCGGCCTGACTGGCATGAAGAACCTGGGAAACAGCTGCTACCTCAATTCTGTCATGCAAGTGCTCTTCACCGTCCCAGACTTCCAGAGCAAGTCAGTAACCTCGTTTTTTTTCACAATCCCCATCTAGCTGTGTCTCTCATGTTGTTTCTTATGGCAAACTGAAATAAAAATATTGCTTTTAAGCCAATATTCACCTAAAAGCTGAAGAATTGTCTGATACTTTGCTTTAACATTTAAGATGAATCCAAAGAATTTCCTTCAAGCTTTTCTGTCCATGCCTCGCAGGTACGTGTCTAATATTGACAAGATAATTGACGAAGCACCAAGCGATCCAACCCAGGACTTCAAAACCCAAGTGTGAGTGTCCTCATTTTAAACTACAAGCTTTTGTATTATTATTAAATGTCCAAAAACACCCCTCATTTGTACTGCAGGAGAGGGAAAGCGACTCTTTCCAAAATGTTAGACATGTTTTCGTGCTACCTTAGTTTTCATGCACATGTATTCATACACACATACTGCTTTCTGATATTGGTGTCAAACACCGTAAAATCAAATAAGCCATCTGCATAAATATACACAGGCACATTTACAGTGTGCCAGCTGTCAGCCGCGAACCCAATTATTGTGTGCTTTCCTGGCAGCTGCAGTTTCAAGTGTGATAATAGTCTTTTAATGTGTAAATACTGCCTTTCTCTATTGAAAGGCGCTATTTTTAGAAAGACTTACATCGGCACCTGTTGGCTGTTATGTCAGTAACACTGCAGGAAAACAACTAAAGAGCCTGGCTTTAAAAAACAAAAAACAAAAACATTATTGTGAAAACAGAAGGTCAGCGCAGCTCATGTAACTTGACTGTTTATTAACAGTTTGATATAATAAGATTAATTCTGCTTGCTATCTAATTTTATTGTTTTCTAGTTTTCATTAAATTCATATCTACTTTATTCTAAACAATCTCTGCTTTTCAATAGCTGTGCAGAGACCTTTCAACAGAGAAAATCAGCTCTATGATTAGACTTTTTGGCGTGTTATTTTAAATAAAAAAATTTAAAAAAAAAAAAACCCATCTTGGTCTATATTTAAATGATCCTCCTGAGTGAGGCTTTGGGATCCTGTTGGATGTGCAGCTTGTCAGCTTTGTTTGTTTATTACAGAGCCAAGCTCGGTTACGGTCTGCTGTCAGGAGACTATTCCAAACCAGCACCAGACCCAGGAGAGGATAATGGTGCAGCTGAACCCAGGGTAAGTAGATGGAATCAGTCACACTGGATCCACAAATCTAGGTTTAAAAAATATCCGTACCTTATATGACGATTTTCTCTCAGAAA
This sequence comes from Benitochromis conjunctus, assembly GCA_015052645.1. NCBI lineage: Eukaryota > Metazoa > Chordata > Actinopteri > Cichliformes > Cichlidae > Benitochromis > Benitochromis conjunctus. The sequence continues at coordinate 1,823 of VOQK01030775.1, forward strand.
TGAGTGAGAGTATAGTACAACTAATGATAGCTCCCACCACTGAGAAATCCTTCTGCTCCGGCATTGCTATCAGGGAGACCAAATCGGAATAGCACCACAAATGTTCAAAGCACTTGTCGGGCGGGGCCACCCGGAGTTCTCCACCAATCGACAACAGGATGCTCAGGAGTTTTTATTGCACTTCATAAACATGGTGGAGGTAAAGTATCACTCTCACTGTCTTTTACTTTGAATTTTTTCCTTCTTATTTTGTTTTAAATATCCATGTTTAACTTCTTGCAGAGAAACTGTCGCTCTGGGTCCAACCCGTCTGAAGCCTTCAGGTTTCTGGTGGAGGAGCGGATTGTGTGTCAGCAGTCACAGAAAGCCAAATACACGCAGCGCGTGGATTACATCGTCCAGCTGCCCGTGCCCATGGACCAGGCTACCAACACAGGTGAGAAGCGAATGAGGACAATCTCTGGAACATTAACATTTTGTCCTTTCCAAGTATGTAGACTTGAGCATTTTATTATAAATGTTTGTTTGTTTGTTTTTTTTAAATAACAGAAGAGCTTCAGGAGGCAGAGCGCCGCCGTGAGGAAGGGGATACATCAGCACCGACAGTGCGTGCACAAATCCCCTTCACAGCTTGCATGGCAGCTCTCAGCGAACCAGAGATCCTCACGGACTTCTGGAGCTCAGCTGCGCAAGCAAAAACTACTGCTACCAAGTATGAAGAGAGACGGAAGTACTTAACTGGAACAGATCTTAAAGCATGTTTAGTAATGACTGCCTTTCTCTCATTTATCAGAACGACCCGGTTTGCCTCTTTTCCCGACCACCTGGTTATCCAGATTAAGAAGTTCACCTTTGGTCTTGACTGGGTGCCCAAAAAACTGGGTGAGCAAAGATATGGTTAATTTTTTGTTTTGAAAACATTGTTTTCTTTATAAACTTCTGTGTACACACATGCAGGTCAGAGGGGCTTACTATGAATTAAGTTTGTCATATCCAGGCTGTCTTTACGTTAACTGGCTCGACAAAGCATAAAACCCCAGTAAGGGATTATGAGTATGAAGGTTAGGCTTCCTAACCAGGTGCCCAAACCACCTCAGCTGGTTCCTTTAAACATGAAGGAGCGAGGCTCTACTCTTAAGATCCTTCTTAATGTTTGAGCTGCTCACCCTGCAGACAGAACTCATCGTTTGATCTTTACACAGAACTCCCCCTTCACTACAGTAGTACGAGACAATGTTACATTACTACTGACCCCTCTTCACTTGTGAATGGGAACTCCGTCGCCCCTCTCAGGATGAGGGAGTGCAGTTTTTTTTTTGTTTTTGTTTTGTTATTGTTTTTAAATACTTGCGGCTTCCATGCTTCAGTTTAAAACAAAATGTAATAAAAAAATATTTGTAGATGTGTAACATTTAAATTTTTGCAAAGAAACACTTAAATATTTAGATTACTGAAACTGTAGCTGTGAAAATGAGATTCCTCATTGGGGAATAACAACCGCAACATTACAAAGTACAATAAAATCAAAATATATTGTTTAAAAAAAACAAAAAAAACCACACATTTTTCATTATTAACCGTTCTTAATGTTTGAACTGTACTTGATGATGAGTGATTTTTACGTGGTTTGTACTAGTGTGACGTTTCTCTAATGCAGACGTAAGCATCGATGTTCCTGACACTCTGGACCTGAGCGGGCTACGTGCAACTGGCCAGCAGCCAGGGGAGGAGCTTCTGCCAGAGGTGGCCCCGCCCCCACTCATGACCCCAGATGTGGAGGTTAAAGGTATCCTGGGTTCCCATGGCAACGAGGAGGACGACTCGCTCTACTCCCCACTGCTGTGTCAGTCTGTCGTTTCTGCTCTTTCCCTCCTTCCTCTCACTCGCCCACCTTTGTTTCCTACTTTTCTTTTTTCTGCCTTTTCTGTTCTCACAGGTCCTTCAGTTGCCTTTTTAAAAAAACTATTTTTTTGCTGATAAACAAGGTTTTGGTTCTGTTACTTGCTGAGTATCAGTTTAAGTTTACGTTAATTTAAGTTACGACATTTCATTTTCATATTTGCTTTTTGGTTTTTTTTCCCTTTTGTAAATCTTGTGGTGTTGTACCAAAAACGACATCCAAGTAATTCAGCCGTTTTCAACTCTCTTAGCTCCAGTCCTCGATGACTCCACTGTGTCCCAGTTATGTGAAATGGGATTCCCACTAGAGGCCTGCAGGAAAGCGGTGTATTACACGGGGAACACTGGAATTGATGCTGCCATGAACTGGATCATGAGCCACATGGATGATCCAGGTATGTAGACCAGCAGTGATTTACCAAAAATCAACCCATCGATCTGTCTCACCACGACTGTCGCGTTTCACATCTTCTTTTACTTCTGATTGGCTGCAGACTTTTCTGCACCCTTGGTGGTGCCTGGTTGCAGCTCTGGACCTGGAACCACACCCACAGAGAGCCTGTCTGAGGAGTACCTGGCGACCATCGTCTCTATGGGCTTCAGCCGAGACCAGGCAACCAAAGCACTTCGAGCAACGGTCAGATTATATTATTTTTAGCGGGCCTGAGCCTTTTCCCTGACATTTTTTTTTACTTTTGGGTCTGTATGATGTCAAACAGAGGGGATTTCCTTAATAGCATCTCAGGCACACAGTTTCTGCTTTCTCCTTTTTAATCAATGAGAAGAAAGTTAGATTAAAGAGAGAGGGAGGATGAACTGAGGGCTGCAACAAGTTTAGTAGTAAGTAAAATCTATAGTATATAAAAACACTAGACCTGAGCTGCCTGCATGCAGCATGAAAGCTGTAGCTTGACATTACATCATCCACCTGGTGTGGGCTGGGACTTAGGGCATTGATTGGAGTTCACTGACACACCTAAAGGTGTGTGGCACACATTTGAGCTTCAGGAGATGGTTGATGACTCGGAGTGCAGCCGACCACAGCAGCTACTTCACCCCAGAGCAAATACTAACAGCATGTTAAGAAATCTTTCTGGGCTCTGATGGTCTTTCATCAGCTGTCTTTGCTCTCTAACAGTTAGACTCTTGGAAGTATTTATGATGAACAGAGACTCAGCTTTATGCTTAAAAATGATTTGACTCTTGACTGGTGTTTGTCACACAGAGTAACGTCCTGGACCGGGCAGTAGACTGGATCTTCTCACACCTGGATGACCTGGAGTCCATGGATGTGTCTGAAGGAGGTCGCTCAGCTGCAGAGAGCGAGGGCGGCAGGGATCCTCCACCTGGACCTCGCGTCAGAGACGGACCAGGAAGTAAGTCCATAGGAGGGGATGGAAAGAGGAGGAATAATCTTTATAATCAGACTGTCTACTCACGTTAGTTTAGAAGGTGTTAAAATGTGGTTTGATGTGTTTTTTTACAATTACCGTCGATCTGTTTTTCTCATGTTTGTGCAGAATACGAGTTGTTTGCATTCATCAGTCACATGGGGACGAGCACCATGTGTGGCCATTATGTCGCTCACATCAAGAAGGACCAGCAGTAAGTATTTTAGACACATAATGAGGTTTGAGACGGTGGATCCTAACATTTCTCACCTGAAGAAATATTGGGAAATGAATAAGTAGCAGAAAGAGACTCATAAGTCTCTTTCTGCTGCTTGTTCATAACTTTTGCTCAAACCCGACCAGTTCCAGTTCCTTAAAATGTAATTTCATACTTTTCAGATTAGCTCAGATTGGCTATTACAAAACTTCTCATTGTTTGAGGAATATTTCACAGATGTGGTGAGAAATGTAAAATCATCTGTCATAAAAAATAAACATACAGCAACAAAATAACACTGGTTTACTGCATTCATGTCTCCGCTCCCCCAAAGAAATTCCTTACAAACTTTTTTTTTTTTTAATGAAATGTGCTTCCTGCTCCCTGACTTTTAGTTAATTCATTTTTTTTAGTGCAGGCTAAATATCTGTAAAGAATTGCATTAAAATAATAATAAAGTAGTTTCTGAGGTTCTGCGGCAGGGGGCACCATACTCCACATCTGCTCTGACAAAACTCATTTCATGGCTGCTGATGTGCACAGCCTGAAGTGTAAATCTGTCAAAGTAGTGAAGGTTTGAAGGATTTATATCCATCTATCACCAACATACCTGGAGGAAAAATGTTATTTCTGCTTTAACTTATTACTATGACATCTGTACCTGAGTTGTTCATTTGAAGATGCTGTAAAACAGGCCTTTTGTGAATTGTGTTTTCTCTTTGTGACTCACAGATGGGTGATCTTCAACGATCAGAAGGTGTGCGCTTCAGAAAAGCCTCCCAAAGACCTGGGATACCTCTACTTCTACCGCAGGGTGGCTGAATGAAGCAAAGCAGCGTTACATTATAGGTGAAGGCAGAGATACGTGAACGCTAACAAACACACATGACAAAATTCATAGTTGCACTCCACCAAGCTCTTACAAAAGTCCTGGCACGCTTCACAACTGACAAAAGTGTAAATAAGTCTCTGATTGCGTATTACACACTCAATAAATTGGTGCAGATGTACAGATGAGGTGTTGGGCTGATATTTTTCTTTAAATCCTCTGATTAAACCACAGGTATGTTCAGAGAGCAGGTTCGGTTTGTTTCCTGGGCGTTGCTGAGTAAAACTGAGAACCACCTGAGATCTGTCAGACATCTGTTCAAGTTTAAATCACAAATGATTTAAGAAAGCCTGCTTCAAGGAACAAGTCCCAAACATTAGAGCGACTTTGCTGAGTCCCTTCACTCGTTTTGTTAACCCTGACTATTGATTTCCACTGCCATCAGTAGTCACTGCCGCCTCCGGTCCCCTCTTCTTTCATTGGATGATTGCAGCTTGGCGTCATCACTCCTCTACCTGTTAGTGAGGAAAAAGAGTTAAACACCCCACAATAAGAGAAAATGTCAGTAAAAAAATAAAAAATAAATAAAAACAAATGTGTGTGACAAAAAGGAAAAGCACCAAATCAGCTTGTTTTCCTTCAGTTTGGTGAGGGTGATATCTGGGTGATTCTTGTTTTATTTTGTTTTTATTTTTGAACAGAAATGCTTTGTTACTTCTGCTGTGGCAAATAAATAATTGTCTTTCTGTCAAATAAAGTGTGGTCTGTCCTTCTGAGTGATGCAACTTCTCTTTTTATTTTCACATCGTGATTACACGCACAAGTATGAGGAATTGGCATTTTGTGGTTGAAAACATGTACAGTTTAGCATTGTAACTTGGGTTTAGAGTGATCTAGAACTTACCGACATTCTCCAACTTCTATAGTATTTGTGTCCTTGTGCTCATGTTTTTGGTGAAGTGAAGCACAGAGAGGATTCATTAACTGCTGAAAGACAGAATGTACTCAAAATTAAGGTAAGTGCTCAACCCACATCCTAAAAGTGGGCATGAATGAATTTAACTATTGTGGGAAAATGTCCCTTTTTTCACATAAAAGTGTGTGTGTGTGTGTGTGTGGACAAAGGATATTTAAGACAGAGATGCCTGACAAAGGAAAGAGGACATACAGAGGTGGACGCTAAGGGTGAGATGGGAGTAAATCATGCGCTGCGAGATGTACGACAAAATGAACGATCCAATCTCAGCAGCTTCTCTTTGGCCATCATAATCCTGAATCTTTACTGTGTACAGATGTTTCAGTACATCACTCTATTACAAGGAGACAGGAGTGTTCCATTTCCGTTTTCACATCATATTCTAGCTAACTGTCAGTCAGAGCAATGTGGTTGGAATTACTTGATAATGGTTAACCACTACAATTACATTAACCACTGCCTAGTGTGGTTTACACTGTGAATCACAAGTGCGTCACTGTGGAAAATGTGCTTTAGTGAGTTTTTAGTGATTGCAGTTTTATAGAAAGTAAAACACAGTAACCGACTGTTAATAAATCAGCTTGAGCAAATGTGACGGAGAAACTGTTACAGTGAAAATTGAATTTGAATCTTATAGTTTTGTGGCTTGTCACTGAAACAAGTGTCACTGCTGATTTTAATGTTCATAATAAAGTGAGTCTATCAGTAAACTTGTATATGCAGTGGATGGAGATGTGTGAGTGGTGGTGTTGTGTGCTCATAAAGTAATTCCTTATCTTTAATTTTTACATTCTGGCTTCATTCGCCACATGAACCACCAGCATTGCCACTTTCCCTTAACTTTCCATACAAGTACACACACGTTGACAAAAAAAAATATTTATTTATTTGATCTAAGTTTTATATTTTTGTCTGCGAAGGACTGCGTTAATGAACATGCCAAGAAAAAAATAATTTAACATGGAAATTTGTCAAGTCTTTAAGATTATCATGCAAACAATTATTATGAGTTTAAAGCACAAGTCTGCTGTTACTGTGTTCATCCATCCCTGTTTTTCTTTACCACTTTCTAAACCATCAGCGATGCACAGGGCAGATGCATATTACAGAGACAGGCAACTATTTACACTCAGATCCAACAGTCAACTTAGAGCAACTCGGAATGTGGGATGAAACCGAAACAGCCGAGGAAACACGCACAAGCACACTGAGAACATTCAAATTCTGCACGTGAAGAAATCTGACAAAAAATAAATATTTTTCACAATTTTGTAAAACACCACAGCCTGTCTGTTCCCTGGAGGATGCAGTCCTGGGTAAACCAGGTGGTGGGAAATGCACGTCAACGTTGTTTTTACGTAGATTTGAAATCGAAGACAAAAACACAGGAGAAGATGCAAGGTTTGACTGAAACTAATACACATGACAGACTCAGACATAGTAAATATAGAAAGAAGTTGACATAAAAAATCTAAAAATGCAGCACACATAATGGCTCAAAAATGACCTCACAAAATCCACAGACCATGACTGTAAAAGCAGTCATGGGTAAAGCTCAAATCGTAACTTTTCACCCCAGCCGGTCGCAGCAGATGCCCGCTCCTCCCTGAGCCTGGTTCTGCCGGAGGTTTCTTCCTGTTAAAAGGGAGTTTTTCCTTCCCACTGTCGCCAAAGTGCTTGCTCATAGGGGGTCATATGATTGTTGGGTTTTTCACTGTATGTATTATTGTAGGGTCTACCTTACAATGTAAAGCGCCTTGAGGCGACTGTTGTTGTGATTTGGCGCTATATAAATAAAATTGAATTGAATTGAATTGAATTGAAAGTCTGTGTAGCAAAAATATGGCACAGTAAGTCGAAGAGTGGTTCCAGTCAGCAGCCGTCTATTACATCCATGGTTTTAGCTATACATTGTTATCTATCACTAGATCAGATAAGAAATGCAAATTTTATTGCACACGAGTACAAAAGTCGTCCCATTAACAAGCTTTTATAGTCGCCCCCCCCCCCATTTAAAAAAATGTGTTCATAAATCATCATCAACATGCTTCCTGTGAAAAGTAACTAGTAACTGGGTTTCAGGTGGTCAACAACCAAAGAAGCTTTAGCTGAGCGCACACTTTTTATATACATCAAGTAAAACTCCCTCTCAGTTGTCCACTTTAAAGCAATATTTGTAAACGTTTATGTTTGCATATTTTCTCCGTATCTTTCACACAGTTTGCATCCCATTTTCTCTTTCCCTTAGTATCTGCGACATCACCCAACCCGGCTGTCGATGTTCAGCTACATCTGCTGCAGTGTGGTCCAGTCTGCACCTTTCACGCATGAAACAAACCAGAATCAAATCCACAAAAGGGCCGAGCAGTAACAAAAACAAGATTTTATCGACGATAACTTCAAAGCAAAATGTATCCAAACATATTAGAATAGAACAGATGACACCGGGAAGGATCATCAGAAAATAATTAAAGAACAACAAAAGGAAAGTTCGTACAATTCTTTGTTTTTCATCAGTGGGCACTGAGGTGTCAGCAGGCAAGGTGTGGAAAGTCCATACTAAAAACAGGATGAACAGGAGAGCTGGAAGGAGGGCAAAAATAGGGAGGATAATAAACTTCTTCAAGACTATGGTAGGGGCTACGGTTACAATACAAAGAATCCAAATCAAGAGAGAAACCAGCGTGGACCCCTTAGTTTGTCTGCTGCAGTTCAACTTTGGGCAGGTGATGACAAAACACCTGCAACGCAAGGCAGATATCACAATAGTATGTTATTCTGTATGAAGATAGAGAATATAATGTCATGGAAGAACACACAAAGACAGACATTTACCTTTCAATAGCAATGTATGTCTTGAAATACCAACTAGCCATCAAACCAGCTATGCAAATAATGTAATCTGGGTAAACATCTTTTACTTGTTTCAACTTCCAAAAGAACATTATGCTGATGTAGATGAGATTGGAGATGAGGAGGTTAGTGAAATAGATCACACGCTCCTTTTGTCCCTGCAGGAAAGATTCATTAAAGTCAAATTACTGCAGTAATAAACACAAATTGATGCATGAAGAAGGAGATAAAAACTCAAAAAAACATTTTTATGAGTTGAAAAACTGAGCCAAAAGTGTTACAAAAGTATATAATATAATATAATTAATAATAAATGCAGAGATGGGTGTTTTAACAAGTGTGACACAGAGAAAGAAAGTAGTAAGTGTGGCCATTTACATACCAAGCAACACAACCAACAGATGACCAGTATGGTCAAAGGAAGGCAGAACATGAAGTTAGTCCATATGATAAAATCAGATAAATCCATCGGTAGGTGACTTTCTGCGTGTTGGAATTGATGTAGAGAATGATCCATTCCTTTTCAGGAAAGAACCTGTTGTGTGAAACAGGAATATTAACCAAATGATATTGATAAGAAATAATGGATAAAACAATAGAGAATAAGCCAAATCTGCTTAATATAAAAACAACAAAGAAAATAGCTGAATTTGTCATGCATTCCAAAGTTCAGAAACACTGGATACAGGCAAAGAAAGCCACTGCAAGAATAAACAAAATCCAAACCTGACTAGCTTAGACATACAAGAAATTATAAAGGAAACTGAGACAAAAGCATGAGGTGAAGCCAGAACTACATACAAGCAGAGAAGCAATCTGGGGAAATGGACATGGCTGGGGAAAAAAACAGGACACAGGTACAGACAACCCAGACGAAGACCCAGGAGGGGAAGTAAAAGTAAACACAAGACACTAAAGACAAGTAACTACCAAAATAAAAGGAAGGGAGAATCTTAATCAAATGTGGAAATGTAGACATGTAAATGAACTTTACACAGGGGAGTCGACACAAGCGCATCAGACAGGAGATACTGAGGACAAACAAATTAACAACAAATTAAAATATAAAGCTAAAAACTTGATTTCCCCAGCCAAGATCATGACCGAATTTTCCTTCACAAGTAGTTTATGGAGACAAGCCTACATGAATAATTCTGTATTTAAAAGAAATGAAAACAATAATTCCACAGTGATTCTAATCCAACCAGATCACACTCGATTGATCTATAAATATTTAATCAGCAGCACATCAAATTAAAAAGAATAGTACGTAGATGTACCTAATTAATTGGTAACTAAATTTAGTGTATAAGCTATTTTATATGTTTGATTTAGCACTATAAATGGAATCCCACAAAAATAAATTGTCTTCAGGTCCGTTAATTAACCTAGTAGTATGAGTATGAGATCAATCAGAGTTATACGTCACTAGTAACGGCATTTCCGTCGGGTTGCCATTTGAGCAGCTTTTGTGGCGTTAATGCAGAAACACAGTGCAAGCACAAAGGATAAAGACAGACAAAGCTTCTAGATTTTAAAATTTTGACTTGGCCTCAATAACTACTCAACTTCTCAACTAAAGATAATATGAATAAGTGTGAATATCAACCTTACTGGCTTCTGGACGACTTCCTGCTCAGCTTCTTTTATGATTCAGTGATCTGACGCTGAAGTTCAGCTTCAGAGTGAAGCTGAACAGAGCACAGAATTGTGGTTTATATACTCCACCCCACTTACTAATGGGCGCACGCGCACACACACACACACACTAAGACTATTGTGAGTCCATTTGTTAGCGTCTATTCTCATGTTCTACTTTGTTTTAGTCTTAAAATTCCACTTCAGGTATCTGACAAACTGCACATTAGAGAGTTCAGCCAGTCTTAAACAGACCTCTCTCTGCCAGCGTAACACAAAACAATTACTTGACAATGTTGATTTATTTTGTGCTTACAAACTGCCTGAATACGAAATCTATAAAATTACTAGAACACTTTGTATGTTTGCTGACGGCCTGGATGTGAATAAATACTTTTTAAAATTCTCAAAGTTTACACGTAGTTTACCCCATAACTTCAGAGGATTAAAAATCGACCCACATTCGTTTCCTTTGCAAATGTTGTCTCTGCAGTAGAGGTGCTTTAGAACGAGACAGGAAGTTGATTTAGTGAATCAAGAAGGATCTCACGTATCTCGCATGTTTTGATTTAGGTTACATAAAGAGTGAAGAGACTCAGTAAAGTCACTCTGACGTTTGGGAATACACACACGTACACATGATGCAAAAAGTATTCACTCACACATCCGAATAATTGAATTCAGGTGTTCTAATCACTTCCACGGCCACAGGTGTAAAATATCAAGCACCTAGCCGTGCAGACCGCTTCCACAGATATCTGTGAAAGGATCGGCACTGCGGGCCTTCACATTAAAACGATTTGAGTCTAAACAGTAAAACATGAAAGGCGTCATTCTCCAGAGCAGAAAGTTTCATTGTGTGTCTGCAGCGGTGCGATCCATCATAACACTAAGAAATGCTCTAATCACTTTGTTCTGTAATGTATTCATAGTACATGTGATGAGCTGAAAAGTCTCACAGAGCTAAACATCATATTAATTTAATGGTGTACACAGCTGTGTTTATATGTCATGGTTTACCCTGAACTGTGTTATCAGATTATTGGTACGGTACCTTTTCTACACACATACACAAACTGCTGCTTTGGTTGTTGGAGCTGTGTTTCTTTCAGCTTGTTTTGTCTTTTAAAACTCTTCATATTTTTGGAATATTACGGTTTAAATGTGCATTCTGCTGTCAGTGTTTACGATTGGTTAGATGCCGCTAAAGCCACCTGTTTGATGTGGACACATGTAAGGCGAAGTGAAGTCGGGTAAGAAAAAATGTTGTAAGTATTTGCTGAGCTTTTTCTTATTGCACTTTCCCTCGATGTGTATCTGAGATCGGTAAATGCAACATCTGAGGGAAACACATCAGTATACATGTAAGCTTAACTTTGATCTTTTCATGTTCTGGTTTAGAGTCTTACACTTCTGGCTTTTTTTGTTATGTTTGTAACGTTGTTTGCTGTTTTCTTGATTCAGTGATTTAAAGTCAACTGCATTTATAGCAATCAAAAAGCCGTGAGAAATAAGTGATAGGAACCACACACAAAAACATTTGTGGCTGGAACATGAGTCATAGTGCTAGCTATGATGTCTGCCGGCTTGTAGGTGGTAAAAAAACCCCAACATATATTACGTAAGCTGGTGACATTTTACAGTGCTGGGGTTGTTACATATCTAATCTAGCTTTTTCACTTCTGTTGAACTCTTTTTAATTTCTTGTCTTAAGTGTTTTTTGTTTTTTAGTGTTGTTTTAAGAGCCCTTTGTGTTGGACGCATTGTGACAAAAGTTTAGCATTTGGAGCAAAGCTCAGGTCATCATCCTGAATATGAATGTAAATGATAGTGTTTTCAGGTATAAACGGAGCAGGAATACAATCAGTGACTGTTGAAATAAAAGTATATCTTTCAAAGTTTTTCTTTGGACATATTCTATTTTTTGCAGTTTTAGTACCTGACCATTTTCAGAGGAATCCTTTTTTTATTTCTTTGTAAACTTAAGACTGAACTGTTAATGATTTAATCATAAAAAAGGCCTCTAACCTGATGGATTAACCAGTGTTTGTTTACACATATTAGGTAACTTACCAAAGGACCAAATTGAAGTTTTATTTTTATGCAGCCTCTTGCAAAAACAAAACATTTCTTCAGCTGAATTTATGAGAGTATGAGTGCCAAAGATAACGCAATTTGACAGGCATTAAATAATATTTTTCCACCGATAAAGTGATTCACAAAAAGTTATTAGCTGAAAACTCGCCATATCACAGTATCATGAGCAGTGTGTCCTTAAAACAACTGAAGAAAATGGACATCGACCAGTGATGTTGGGGATCTTGTCAAAATTGATGGAATTATTAACACACAAAAGTGCGATCGATTTTCAAACAAAACTTCATTTCATTTTTCAGCATTACAATGATCCCAAACATTTCAGGTGTTCATGTTTTGGCTTCATGTGACATATTCAATATTCAAAAGTAAATAAAAAAAATAAGTGCAGGGAAATCCTTTTTATTTTTCTTGTTTCTGTGACAAGTGGCGTTTTCTTGTCCTAAAAATAGCATTTAAAATATTACATGCATATGCAACAACAAATGTTACCTATTTCACAGAATAAATAGCAAAACCTTTCAGCCATGAGAAAAACTGAACAGATGACAAAAAGGTAACAAAATAATGTTTTATGACTGCAGTATGAAGCCGTTCAGCCAAAGTGACAAAAAACACTGAAAACTTTAACTTCTGCTGTCTGAGGTATATTGTTACTTTCACTTTCAGCTTCATGCTTCCTCGTGCTTTCATACTATTGTACATAGGTTTAATTGTTATATATTTTCCCTGAAGTGTCCTTTTTTTCTTTTTCTTTTTCCTTTTCTTATTTCTTCTCTTATACTAAGGTAGGAGAAAGTAAACGAGTCTCTCACATTTTACATTATGCAGTTTTATAAACTGGTGCCATTGGAATCCAATAATGGAGAAAATTTCAGTACATAGAAAAGAATTAAAATGTGTTACAAAAACAAAATTAAGTAAAAAGTCAGCTTGCTTTTCTTGAGTTTTCTGAAGATTTTTATTTTGAAAAGAAAAAACAGAAATACTTTGTTACTTCTGGTGTGATGAATAAAAAAATTGTCTTTCTGTAAACCAGTGGTTTGTGTTTTTTCTTGATATGTCTCCATCTTATTTTACTGTCCTGGTTATAAAAATAATTGTGATAAATTGGCATCATTTTTCTGTGAAAACAATCGGAGCGCGCGTCTCCAGTTGAGCATTTTGTAAATGAGCTTTTAAGTGACTGTTCACAACTTTCTTCAGTTGTTTTAAGAGCTGCGCTGTTTTGAAAATGCAATGCTTAGATCGCAGAAAGCGCAGGCATGAGTAGCAAACCCACAAAGATCTGGGGTTTGCATCCGCCTGCAAATTTCCAGAGTGCAGCTCTCTCTTCAGATGTCTTCTACACTTTTTGCATCCATGAGCTCTTGTTTTTGAAGTGAAGCACGGAGATGAAGAAGAAAAACTTTTGCTTTCAATAACTGAACTAAAACACACAGAATCTGCTCAAAATTAAGGTAAGAGCTCAAGCTTCATTGTCGAATTGGGTTTTATTTGTTTGTGGTCTTTGTTTTTTTGTTTTATCTTGTAAAATAGATTTAATGTGACTAAAAAGCGATTAAAAGCATGTAAACAAATAATAAAACAATGTGTCAAATCTGGTTTCCAAGCCATTAATGTGTACAATCACATTAGTTTATAATGTTAAAGACATAAATTCACACCCTTTGAGATGTGAATTTATGTCACTACAATTAAATACAATAATTTAATTCACAGAGTTGAGGCATGTTCATTACTGTAATGATTAGTAATTGAAACAAAATAACTTATTTTTAAGCAGCAAAGTCTTAGTTGTTAAGTTTTAAATATGAAACAAGTTAATTACAATTGAAAATTTGTGAAATTGCATTTAAAGACATTTCCATGATGGAATCAGTTCAGTGGAAACAAAATTTCTATTTTTCCTCTTAAAAACTTCTCATTTCTGATGAGCAGGCAGATACAGTTACATGAGCTTTACAGGAAACATCTTCACATGAGCTGTTGGTTAGATTAAATTAAAGAGCTGCAAGAAAAGTTTGACTTTCTCAGTGAGGCACTTTTTCAGTTTTCTAGCACCAAGTTTTATTATTTTTAACAAACGACACAGAGAGAGGATGGAAATAGAGCGAGGGCTTGGTGGTTTCTCTGTGTTCATCTGAAGGAGAAGAATCTCTCTGTGGCTGTGAATAAAATGAAAACATTCACTTTTTATGATTTAGTGTTAACAGTGATGTTCATTTGTGTTTTATTTTAAACCCTCAGGTCGACTTTCAGAATGAAGGTGATTGTGTTGTTTGTGTTTGGTGAGTGAATATACTTCTGAAGAAAATATTGTGAATAATCCCTTAAAATACTGCACATACATGTTGTAGATGGTGTGCGACCTCATGCTTAACCAAGTTGAAAAATCATGTATAAATATGGTTGTAGTGGTGTTTTACTCGTCTCAGGTTCTTTAATTTCACTGTATAAGTTTACGACGACATAAAGAGAGCACGGCTGGTTTTGTCTCCATCTAGAGATGTTTCTTTAAATAAACATTACTAAAAGACGAGTATTTATTAACTGTGATCGTCTTCTTTTCAGTGCTGGGTGCACTCTCTGCTGCAGGTGAAAATTTAGTTGCAAAAGTTGGGGGGAAAGTCACATTGAACTGTGGGGTCAGCAGCTACAGCCGCTCTGTGCAGTGGCAACATGGAAGTGACCATCTTCATAGTGTTTTTCAGAAAGGCGTCCCTCGCAAAGGTACTTGAGTATCTCAAAAACATTAACATTTTAAATAATTTAACATCAGTATATGATGATTACATTATACTGGAACATATTTGTATTTTCTGTGTTAGGCAAAGCTGATCTTGTGCAGAGGTCAGTCGTGAGACAGACGAATCTGGAAATCTCCAGTGTGAGAGAAGCAGATGCTGGACGGTTCACATGTTTGGCAGATGGGACACGTCATGAACATTCACTTGTTGTGTTCTCAGGTAAACAGCACAACCTGGAAAACATACATTTACAAATAAATGTTCACATTTAATGGAGCAGTGAGTGGTTAAACATATTAGGACAATTATGGCTTTGTTTTCAGGATCCTTCCACGTTACACTGATAATCAGATTAATAAAAACATCACTGCTGTGATGCTTTAACAAACTCTGTCCTACAGGCAGCCTTCCTGCTAAAACTTTGTCCTCTCTAATTCCAAACTGCAACATCATCAGAAACTTCCTGAGCAGGAGTGGCACCACGGGGTGGGCAGGGCCAACACAGTCTTAAGTGTGGCCACCCTGCCACTGCTGGAGTCCATCAGGAGAAGAGGAAGCATTGGAGGGGCTGCACACATATTCAGGGGTCTAGAATCACATCCAGAGCTTACTATTACATATTACATAATATATAACTATCAATTAATAATTCTATTGTAGTTATCTTATTAACTCTATAAACATAATATTCTTTAAAATGTACTTTAGCTGTATTCCTTATTTTTTATTTCTTTTTTTCAGATACTTGAATAAAAAGCTTACTCTGTGTTTCTATATGACAGTCATGCCTGTGTAAGCAAATTACAACAGTGA